>CAUYQU010043633.1:0-46164 GCA_963574635.1 Cheracebus regulus | reverse complement strand
AGTTTCTGCTTTCCGCACATGGCTAGACTGTTTGTTATGATTTCTATTCTTTTGCATTTGCTGAGGAGTGATTTACTTCCAATTATGTGGTCAATTTCAGAGTAGGTGTGATGTGGTGCTGAGAAGAATGTATATTCTGTGGATTTGGGGTGGAGATTTCTGTAGATGCCTATTAGGTTTTCCTGGTCCAGATCTGAGTTCAACTCCTAGAAATCTTTGTTAATTTTCTGTCTTGTTGATCTGTCTAATATTGACAATGGAGTGTTAAAGTCTCCCACTATTATTATGTGGGAGTCTAAGTCTCTTTGTAGGTAGTTAGGAACTTGCTTTATATATCTTTGTGCTCCTGTATTGGGTGCATATATATTAAGGATCATTAGCTCTTCTTGATGCATTGATCATTTTACCATTATGTAATGCCCTTCTTTGTCTCTTTTGATCTTTGTGTAACATCTATTTTATCAGAGATGAGAATTGCAACTCCTGCTTTTTTTTTTCTCTCCATTTGCTTGGTAAATCTTCCTCCATCCCTTTATTTTGAGCCTATGTGTATCCCTGCACATGAGATGGGTTTCCTAGATACAGCACACCGATGGGTTTTGACTTTTTATCCAATTTGCCAGTCTTTGTGTTTTGACAGGGGCATTTAGCCCATTTACATTTAAGGTTAATATTATTATGTGTTAATTTGATCCTGCCATTTTAATGCTAGCTGGTTGTTTTTCCCATTAGCTGATGCAGTTTCTTTATTGTGTAGATGGTCTTTACCATTTGGTATGTTTTTGGAGTGGCTGGTACTGGTTGTTCCTTTCTATGTTTAGCGCTTCTTTCAGGAGGTCTTGTAAGGCAGGCCTGATGGTGATGAAATCTCTGAGCAATTGCTTGTTCGTAAAGGATTTTATTTCTTCTTCACTTATGAAGCTTAGTTTGACTGGATATGAAATCTAGATTGAAAGTTCTTTTCTTTAAGGATGTTGAATATTGGCCCCCACTCTCTTCTGGCTTGTTGGGTTTCTGCAGAGAGCTCTGCTGTGAGTCTGATGGGCTTCCCTTTGTGGGTAACCCGACCCTTCTCTCTGGCTGCCCTTAGCGTTTTTTCCTTCATTTCAACCCTGGTCAATCTGACAATTATGTGCCTTGGGGTTGCTTTTCTTGAGGAATATCTTTGTGGTGTTCTCTGTATTTCCTGGACTTGAATATTGGCCTGCCTTGCTAGGTTGGGGAAGTTCTCCTGCAAAATATCCTGAAGAGTGTTTTCCAGCTTGGATTCATTCTCTCCATCACATTTGGTATACCTATCAAATGTAGATTAGGTCTTTTCACATAATCCCATATTTCTTGGAGGCTTTGTTAATTTCTTTTTACCTTTTTTTCCTCTAATCTTGCCTTCTTATTTTATTTCATTGAGTTGATCTCTAATCTCTGATATCCTTTCTTCTGCTTGGTCAATTCAGCTATTGAAACTTGTATATGCTTCATGAAGTTCTCGTGTTGTGTTTTTCAGCTCTATCAGTTCATTTATATTTTTCTCTATGCTGTTTATTCTCATTAGCATTTCATCAAACCTTTTTTCAAGGTTCTTAGTTTCTTTGCATTGGGTTAGAAGATGGTCTTTTAGCTCAGAGAAGTTTGTTATTATCCACTTTCTGAAGCCTGTTCCTGTCAATTCATCAGACTCATTCTCCATCCAGCCTTGTCCCTTTGCTGGTGAGGAGTTGTAATCCCTTGTGGGAGGAGAGGCATTCTTGTTTTGGGTGTTTTCATCCTTTTTACACTGGTTTCTTCTCATCTCTGTGGATTTATCTACCTGTGGTCTTTGTAGTTGGTGACTTTCAGATGGAGTCTCTGAGTGGCCATCCTGTTTGTTGATGATGAAGTTATTTCTTTCTTTTTTTTATTTTTACTTCTAACAGTCAGGCTCCTGTGCTTTAGGCTACTGGAGGTCCACTCCAGAACCTGCTTGCTGGGGAACGCCTGTGGTGGCTGCAGATCAGTAAAGGTTGCTGCCCGTTTTGTTTCCTGTTATCTTTGTCCCCGAAGGATACCCGTCAGATGTCAGCCTGAGCTCTCCTTTATGAGGTGTCTCTTTGGATATACGGGGCTTGGGGAGCTGCTTGAGGAGACAGTTTGTCCCTTATAGGAGCTCAAGTGCTGAGCTGTGAACTCTGTTGTTCCATTCAGAGCTGCTGGGCAGGTACATTTAAGTCTGCTGCAGCAGAACCCATAACTGCCTCTTTTTCCCAGGTGCCTCTGTTCTGAGAAGGTGGGGCTTTATTAATAAGTTCCTGATGTGCTGCTGCCTTTTTTCAGAGATGGCCTGCACAGCAAGGAGGTAGCCTACTCACAGTCTGCCTGCAGAGGCGTTGCTGAGATGCCGTGGGCTCTGCCCAGCTGCTGGGTGAACTTCCTTGTGGTTTTGTTTATAGAGGTATAGTTAGAACTGCCTCCACAATGGTGGTCTGCCTCAGTAGTGGTAGACTGCCTCAGTAGTGGAGGATTGCCTTGGTAATGGCGAACACCCTTCCCCTCACAGAGCTGGACCATCTTGAGTCCAGCTTTGCTTGCTGTGAAACTCTCAATCCAGAGCCTTTCAGATTGCTGGTCTTTGTGGGGGTGGGACCTGCTGAGCCAGATCACCTGGCTCCCTGTTTCAGCCCTTTTTTCCTTTGAATGGGGGACTCTGTCTCCCAGGTGTTCCAGGTGCCAGTTGAAATGACCACGCAGATTTGTGTGAGTTTTTGTGCAGAGACCTGCTGCGCCAGCTGAAACAGCCATGCTGGAGACTCGTGGTGCTTTCCGCCTGGAAATCTCCTGGTCTGTGGGCAGTAAAAACTCATTTGGAAATGTGGTGATCACTCATCCTCTGCGTTCTCGCTGGGAACTGCAATCCAGAGCTGTTCCTATTTGGCCATCTTGGATCCATGTTTTATATTTTCTGCAGTGTAAATAGAAATTAATTAATTGTTATTCAATGTAGAATCATTATTAGAAATTTTAATTTTTTAAATGTCTTCCTCTCTAGCAATATCAATATAATTTTCTCTCTCCTTGTAACATCTAGATATCTAAGTGCTGTCTTCTCTTTTCCTTTACAGCCTATTTTTCCTTTAGAGTATATCTTTATCTTTCTGTTTTTCATCAAATGCAACTACAGAGTTTTCCTGTGAACCTTAAGTTACAATGGCCCAGAAATCTGGTGAATATAAAGGCAGGACTCAGGGAAGTCAAAGGGAGGCCTCATGGGTACAATACATTGTATGTCTCTGGCTGTTTCTAGGATTGTGCTGACTTTAACACCACTCTTGCCGCATATACACACATACCACTACCACCACCACCAGAAGCAGCAACAGCAACAAAAATAACAGGCAAAGTCTCCGTCTTCTCTGTTAATATTAAATCAATATGGTGAAGAGGTGAAAGTCCAATTAATATCAAGTCCCTTATTAATTGATATGTTTGTTCTTTCTGTTGATCCTCATTGGTCAAAGCCAACAGTGTAAAATAATTTATTGTTTATAAAATATCATTTATTTTAGATCGTTTTTCTATTCAACACATTAATTCTGAGCTTTAGTAATTTGGGAGATTTCTGGTTAAACTTGGGTAAAAACTTACCTCTGCAATTTCTGACTCTTCTCCCATATAACTGGAGAGAGAGAGAGAGAAAGAGAGAGAAAGAGAGAGAGAAAGAGAGAAGAGAGATGAATACATAGATAGACAGATCATTGGTAGTGCTTCCTTTTGAAGACAAGAATAAATCAATCACCTCATTGTGACATCTGAATTTATTTATTATAACCTGTATTTAAAAAATATTGTGACACAGAGAAGGTGATTGATATGCCCTGAGGTATATGTTTTGAAATACAATTTCTAACAGAAATCTGAATGAGGACTTACATCTGCTGGCCCTCAAATTTCTCCTCCCAGATTGCTAAGCTTCATCTTCAAATAGCTACCCAAACTGTGGGCACTTACTCAGTAGTCGCTGAGGGGATAGCATTCATTTTTTTTTTCAGACTGTAGACAAGACTGCAACCAAATTGATTGATGATGACCATTATGATTCAGAGAACATTGCTGCTATCCGTGATGGGGTATGTCCAACGGCCTAGAGCTTCTGAGTGCCTGTGCACCAGAATCAGGAAAAGTGTTGTGGGCATGGTGACCAGGGTGGTCAGTGAATCTCACGTGTTCACACTTGATTTTGCTGACCATAAGTCTACTCATGGTTTCTGCAGCTGTTAGCCCGGCGGGATGCCCTACGTAAAAGGGCTGCCACTAGACGTAGATTGCTAGAGGATTCATTGCTCCTGCAACAACTGTATCAGGACTCAGATGACCTAAAGAACTGGATCAACAAGAAGAAAAAGTTGGCAGATGATGAAGACTACAAGGTAGGCAGAGTTTTCAGGAGCTAGATAGACTTACCAGGAGTTCATTTCATGGAAGCACAGTCTTGGAGTAAAATGAAATTTAGCATTTAGCTGGTGAGCCTCATTTTATAGATGACAAAACAGAAGTTCAGAAAAAGACAATGACTCCCTGAAGGCTATTTATCCAGTTAAATATCAAGGATCTAGATTTTGGTTTTCCTAAACCCTGATGTTCCTCACCTCTTTCCTCTGGCACAGTTTCTGGTGATTCTTAGCCAAATGGGGGAAGGTGGCGAATGTTCCTTATTGAGCTGCTTGTTGCCCCTTTCTCACATTTTCTGCTCCCCTCTGAATCCCTAGAGTAGGTAAATATTGTGTCTAATCCCAACAATACATTAACAGTTTCTTAAAACTACTAGGAACTCAAAAGTAACCTAAATATTTGGTATAATATAAACTTATAAAATTTTGCAGCTTGAAGGGAACAACCCCTTATTTTATAGATAAGGAAACCAGGATCTATTTTGGGAAGTGAGTTGCCCAAAGTTATCCAGTTATTTAGAAGGTGGTTTAACAAAAAGTTAGAAGCATGAATTCTAGAGCAGGTAAACCCGGGCTTGAATTTTTGCTTCAGTTTGTTTATGGAAATTGCAGAATTATCTCTGAGCCATAGATTCCTCTTCCTTAGGGTTGTACTGACACATATTTTGCACTCGAAAATGTTATGTAATATAAACTATCATGTATACACATGTATATTTACAAACTTTCACATTTACCATCAGGGCAAGAATTAGGCTTTTGATTTCTAGGGCAGTATCTATTGAATGTGTTTATTTTCTTAATATCATTTGGTCTTAATTGTATACTTCTGATCCTTTTGTTCTTATATCTTGATAGAGCTATGAACATCTTATCCTTGCATTTCATTTTGTGAAACTTGTTAGTATGTGTTTGCATTCACTAGATAAGTTACAGCTCCAGTATATGTTTAACAAACAGATCTATATATGGGTCAGATGGATGGAAGCTTCATGTACTAGCTGAAGAATGGAAAATAATTTTTACCTTTTGTGACAGCTCTGATTGTTAGTGCTTGAATGGGGTGTCATATTCAAAATGATCTTCAAGCCATATCTAAGCCCGGTGGGAAAAAAATGCCGAATTAGTTTGTCATGTCTGCCACATGTAGAAAGAGGGATTGATTGCATGAGTTTCTCAAATGTTGGACTAAGAAAGTTCTTCCTTTTATCCTCTTCTTACTATAGTTAGATTTCTAGTGAGAAGTAACCTTTATTCTCAAAATTTCTGTCCCTCATTCTTCAAGTAATGATTTTTTTTTTTTCATCTTATCTCAGGACACACAGAACTTGAAGAGCAGGGTTCAAAAGCAGCAAGCCTTTGTAGAGGAATTGGCAGATAATGAGATCCTGCTCAAAAACATACAGAAAACTGGCCAAGAGATGATTGATGGTGGTCACTATGCCTCTGACCATGTGGCCACTCGTCTGAGTGAAGTTGACAGCCTCTGGAAGGACTTGCAGGAGGCTACAGCACAGAAAGGTAAAAAGCAGAGGTTTTGGTGAAAGGTCATTTTCTAAATTATGAAATCTACTACATTCATCTTTACCACTGTGAATTTATCTGGTGGCCTAATGAGGTCTACTACCCATTTGCTTCCCTGTGTCCTTCTTTTGTTGGTAAATTTTTAAAAATCCAGCCTGAAATTATAACACTGTATATTAACACAATTTTATGTTTTCTTCAGGTGTGTAGGGTTTTTTAAGAAATTTTTTTGGCGGGGCAGATATGCTGAAATTACTCTGGGTTTCCTCACTTTTTCCCCACTTTGTTGTTTTTCTTTCCCTTGAACAAATATTCATGAACCATGAATTTTCTGTATTTTGGTTCTATAAACTAGACAAGATACTATGACCCAGGTTATTACATTAAACATTAACAGATTGTTAATGTCACATGTGATTTTCCTACAACATTTTATTCTTATAGAGTCTGATGACTTGTTGATTTTTTAAACCTATTTGAAAATGTTTAGGTTCAGCTGTAGGCTCTTAAAACAATCCCACGTGTCTTCTTGGAGAGTTTTCACTTATATTTTACCCTTTACTTTGGAAAATTAATCAAATTTTACTAATTAACACAAGTAATGTGTTCCCTATTAGTGTGCCCCTTGTTATAAATATCATCCATAAACATGACTTTTCCCTGATTACAGAAGAAATATATCATACTGATTTTCTTTTATAACATCCTTATCTTTGGTTTAGAAAAACAAAATCCAACTTGGCTATGACAATATCTCACTGCTACTCTTCACCATCAGGAGACACAACAATTGCTTTGCAGAAATAATTCAAATAATTGCTATAAAACCATAGTACAAAATCAATTTGAGCGGAGTGTTGAATAATGACATTTTCTAGAAGATAAAATTGTGGGGAACAGTTGGTGATAAAAGACAGGCTCTAACAGGGGGAAATCAAAGTTCAGTAAAATAATTTGATAAAAAGAAACTTATAAATTTCAAACTGAACCAACCTCACCATGCTTCTCCTAGAAAATAGAGTGTTTGGATCTTAATTTTCTTGAAAAAGAGGTCCAGATAGAGAGTAAAAAAATCACATAAGTAAACACCCAAGATGGTTAAAATCTGACACTGCAGAACTATACCTTATCAGGCAGCATAACTTCTTATTTATTTTGCTTTGAGAACATTACTATATTCAGAAACAAATATTATAAGAATTCTACAAATTAAGATGACTTTTTGTGAGACATGTGAGACAGTTGTATTTTCCTCTTTGCAATATTAAAATATTATATTGATCTTTAAATTGGAGGAAGATATATTATAGTGTAAAGAGGAATAGTTATGGTACCTAATGTTTTCCACCTGATGTCTTCTCCCAGGGACCCAGTTGTATGAGGCCAATCAGCAGCTGCAATTTGAAAATAATGCAGAAGATCTGCAGCGCTGGCTAGAGGAGGTGGAGTGGCAAGTCACCTCCGAGGATTATGGGAAAGGCCTGGCTGATGTGCAGAATCGACTCAGGAAACATGGCCTCCTGGAGTCAGCTGTGGCTGCTCGTCAGGTTTGTTGTTAGCTCTTTGGCCAGTCATAAGCAATGGTTGTACATGTTCTGAGCGCACTCATAATAAGTAATTATTATTATTCAGAGAGCAAAAGAGTGAAGAACCAAAGGTAAAATTTCAAAATTTTTAGTAAACCAACTGCCTTTTCCCCAGATCTCCTCCAATCTAGCCAGCGGTGCTGAGTGCTCAGTGTCTTTGGTCAGAACCTCATGGTTGATGTAAGGCTCTATTGACTTTTCTAATTATAAACTCTTCTCTCAATCTAGAAATCTGGATTGTATGCACATCCTTATGGGTTATTAGCTATGTGATCTTTGATAGGTCATTTCGCTTTTTGCATCTCAGTATCCTCGCTATCCTCATCTGTAAAATAAGGGCTTGGGTTAAAGTTATTTTTTCCTGTTCAGGTATTCTGTGACTCAAAGAATAAAAATATTTTAAATTCTACCTTTTTTTTTTAAATAAAGATAATTGAAACCCATAGAAGTAAAGTGATTTTCCCAATGTCACAGTGAAAATTAACAACAGAGCCAGGACTATAATAAACAGATGTTTGGTTGCTAGTTTCAGAGATCTTTCCTCCAACATCATACCAGACTATTATTTAAAATGAATTTATTCCCAGAGTTCCTAGATCATGGATATTCTATGGTTTGGGAGAATTCAGTGGAAAATCCACTTCCAGCCAACTCAATTTCTCATCCCAGAAATCCTAACTTGTATTTAAAGATGATTCCACCATTCCCTAGAAGATCACACTAACCTGCCTTTCAAAAATACACTTTCATGATGCCTACTCTCTGGGTTAAATGGATAAAACAGAAGAATCTACAGAAAATAGGAAAAAAGTCATTTGTATACCTTTAGAGATGGCTCAATGGAGCTTTAAATAAAGTAAAAGACTGTACTTGTAAAATCATACAAATATAGCTTTGAAATCTACCAAGAGAACAGAGTTTCAAAGGACGGAGGGGTAAAATTTGTTTAATTTTTTTGTTTAAAATCAAACAAAAAAGGACATCTTGAAGAAGATAAACTGTATATGTAAGAACTAAAGAAACAGGAGTGTGTCATACCATTTGGGAAAGTTAGGGTGGCTGATCACCAGGAATTTGAACTTCTAGTGGAGGTAGAGGCAAAGAAATGATGCTTTTGAGGGAAATTTTAGACATACAATGTTAAAGTTGAAAAAGATCTTCAATATTCTCTAGCCCAACGTTTTCATTACGTAGTTGAGGAAACTAAGATCAAAACAGGTGAAAGAGCTTTCCCAAGATCAAACAGCAATGGACTGGCAGCCAAGGATATGAGCCAGACATCTTCTCTCCCTCATCAGGTGCATCTTGCACTACAGTAGAGGTTTTCAAAGAGTGCAGTGGACTCATAGTGATGAAGATCATGATTATGTTTGAAAATCCTTCTATTATGTTCTGATTTACAAAAATGTCCTAAGAAATGAGAGCAGTTGGCTACTAAAGGATTTTAATTTTATTTCCTTATAATTTCTCTAATTAAAAAAAATTATTTTAAGTTCTGGGATACATGTGCAGAATGTGCAGGTTTGTTATGTGGTATACATGTACCATGGTGGTTTGCTGTGCCTGTCAACCTCTTTTCTAGGTTTTAAACCCTGCATTCATTAGGTATTTGTCCTAATGCTCTTCTTCCCCTTCCCCCTAGCCCTCGACAGGCCCCGATGTGTGATATTCCTCTCCCTGTGTCCATGTGTTCTCATTGTTCAACTCCCACTTATGAGTGAGAACATGTGGTGTTGGTTTTCTGTTCCTGTGTTAGTTTGCTGAGAATCATGGCTTCCAGCTTCATCCATGTCTCTGCAAAGGACATGAATTCATTCTTTTTTATGGCTGCATAATGTTCCATCATGTATATGTGCCACATTTTCTTTATCCAGTCTATCATGGATGGGCATTTGGGTTGGTTCCAAGTCTCTGCTATTGTAAATAGTGCTGCAATAAATATATGTGTGCATGTGTCTTTATAGTAGAATAATTTATAATCCTTTGAGTATATACCCAGTAATGGGATTGCTGGGTCAAATGGTATTTCTGGTTCTAGATCCTTGATGAATCGCCACACTGTCTTCCACAATGGTTGAACTAATTTACATTCCCACCAACAGTGTAAAAGCGTAAGGCTTCTAATTTGTTTTTTATGGGGAAGTGAGTATATGTTTTAAGAAGTTACTGGTAGTCAGTGTTTTTAAACTTCTCTCCAAATGGAGGAGCCATAGATAAAATCCTTTACAGATTGAGCACTGAATGGCAAAATAGCAAAAATAAAACCAAATGCCTGATGTTTCTCTGTCTCTTGAAGAACTTTTTTAAAATTATGCTTTAAATTCTGGGATACACGTGCAGAATGCGTGGGTGTGCTACTTAGTTATACATATGCCATGGTGGTTTGCTGCACCCATCAACCCGTCATCTAGGTTTTAAGCCCCAAGTGCATTAGGTATTTGTCCTAATGCTCTCCCTTCTTACTTATGTGCCACCCTCATACCCAACAAACAAATGAGAAAAACAAGCAGATAAAAATCCTGGGTACTGTGTTTCTCTCAGGCCAGGTATAGTTTACCTGACTAATAAAAATTTGATGCAATGTACCTATGACAGCTATTTTACCATATAGGTATACAACTAAAATTTTATTTCTAGGGAGATCCTTCAAAATCCTGTTTCTGTATCTCTCCTTTCTCAGATATGTCTCAAAGGAGGACAACTATCTGGTGGCACGGCATTCCTTTAAATTTCTCTTTCTGGGCTTCTGACATTTGTTTATAACATCACATTTCATCTCATAGGTATTGTTTCTGCTATGCAACAAATTTAAGGCTGAGGAGTTTTCCATTTATTTGCAGTTACAGTTTTTTTTAAAGAAAAAGAAAGAATATAGAAGGTGAACTGAGACAGAAAAACACTTCTGCTTTTTCTCTTGGGACCCAATTTATCAATACTCTTAAACAATCAAACTCTGCGGTTCTAATTTTTCTGATTTCCTTGAAGCATTCTATAAATATTTTGATGTTTCTAAAACATGTTTTGAGAACTACTTTCCTACGAATAGCCTCACCTGCTGTAGTGGTCCTCAATGTAGCAATCCATCCAACTCCATTTCACTGATTTAATTAGAGACAATAACACAGTGTGTACAGGAACTGATTTTTCCCTGCCCCCTTTTCCACGATGCCAAACTCCTATCACTTCCTACTAAATGATGGGATTTCTTGACATTCGCTCTATTTCTCCCTTAGGATCAGGTGGGTACTCTCAGAGAGCTGGCTGCATATTTTGAAAAAATAGGCCATCCTGATTCTAAGGACATACGGGCAAGGCAGGAGTCCTTGGTATCCCGATTTGAAGCTCTGAAAGAGCCACTGGCTACCCGGAAGAAGAAGCTCTTTGACTTACTCCAGCTACAGCTGATTTGTAGAGACACAGAGGATGAGGAGGCCTGGATCCAAGAGACTGAACCCTCAGCTGCTTCCACCTACCTGGGTTAGTACAGCCTGAGCAGGCTGAGACATTAGGAAAGGACCAGGGTCTATAGATGGAGAGATCTGGGGTACAGCAGTGGGATTGTAGAAAGCTTGCTCTTAGCTGTTTCTTCTCAGACTAATGAAAATTTGCCCAGTCCTTCATAAAAAGATTTTTTTTAATTATACTAAAAAATACGCCTCCTAAAACTGAACATGAGCAATACCATGAATGTAGGGCCTCTGGGAAGAGCTACAGTGTTCAGTATTTGGTTGCTTGCTCTAAAACTTAAGTTACTGTGAAGGTCCTTGAGCAGTCATGGTTAATGTCTGAGATACTAGGTATTTGTGTTCAGGTTATAGTTGGCCCCTTCTTATAAATTATATGAGCTATGTATTCTGACAATAGCAGGGGTGAAGTAGCAGATAAAGCATATATTGTTCTTTCTTTCAGAAGTTGCTAGATCACCAGTGTCAAAGCCAGTACATTTATACTGAGGTACAGAAAAAGGTGTACACAAATACAGTGCAGGTTGATGTGCATAGTTTGGAAAAAATCTATGAAGGGCTGGACGATTATGACAATGGAAGCGTTAGTCTGGGAAAACTTTCTTGAAGGAAAAATCCTGAGGCTTATTGGAAATGCATAGAAAGTTTCTGGAGAGATGTTTTGAATGGGAAGTAGTAAAAAAGAAAGTTTAGAGGGCCAAGAGATAAAGCACCTTTAAGAGGCAGGGAGGATAAAGCAGATAGCAAGATTAGGGGATCTTATAAGATGGAAATTCACAGTAAGTAGCATTTATTGTTTGCTTGTTAATGGTAGGCAATCAACGGGGCACTTTTTGTAAGTTATTTCTAATGATTACAAATAGATCTTAAACCAGTTATACTGTGACTTTTTCATGATGAGAAAACTCACGCATAGAGGATTTAAAAACTTTCTGAAGTCCATAGAAATTAGCAAGTGGAAGTTCCTTCCTTGTACATCACAATATGCTGAAAGACAATTGTGTGCATAATACTGGACATTTGAACTAAGAAGTTACTTGCCTTCCTACCTATCCTTCAACAAAAATAGTGATGTTTTCATTATCTGTTATATAATAATGAACTGAAATTTATTAATAAAAAGAAGCCAGAGAAAAAGCAAAGGTAAGTAAAGTGGATTCAGACAGACGATATAAATTTAAAGAATCTTATTCAATGGTTAGAACTTCAAAGGGAAGAACCTGTGTGTCCAAGACTTCTAAAAAAGTGAGGGATGCTACTTGCATACACCAGGATAATCCCAAACTTTGAAATTTCTTTCCTCTGCAGGAAAGGACCTGATTGCCTCCAAAAATCTTCTAAATAGGCACCAAGTCATCCTGGAGAACATTGCCAGCCATGAACCACGCATTCAAGCAATAACAGAAAGAGGGGGGAAAATGGTAGAGGAAGGTATGTATGATTGAGATTCAGTTGGCCAAAACATCACTAGGCCATACCTTTGGGAAGAAGTTTGTACTATCTGAGGGCTTCAAGGGAATTTAAAAATGTCTGACCCATTTTCCCACTTAATTCTCTTCTAACATTTCTGACAAATGGGCTTGTGGATTTGTTTGTATATTCCAATAATAGAAATATTCCAATCCTGTGAACCACTATTTTTTGTAAAACAAAAATTGTAAAATGTCTTTACCCTAATCATTAACGTGCTTCTTTGTAGAAATTCAGAATTCAGAATCTAATTTACAAAGCCCTATGAATTAAATCAGGTCTCTTTTCCATATTGGAGCTTCCAGATCTGTGAAGGCAGATCTTAGTTATGCAATGTCTAACTATTTTATAGTAAACTGTTCCATTTCTTCAACTTCTCACTTTAAATAGTTTCAATGCCTTTGTTCATTCTTTTCATTCAATTAAGAAATTCCTGGTGCTTAAGTATGATGTTCTGTTCTGAACATCATAAGAATAGGTATGGTGTAAACAATGCAGATTACATTGGGATTTTTCCTCTGTTGATTGAAGAATCAATTGATACAACCAATATCTAGTTTTCAAAAGTATAGGTTAAAATTCAGTTTGGTGAGCAAAACTGCAGATCCCAACCCAGTGATTCAAACCAACAAATGTTTACTTGGAATATCTATGTTACTATAGAAATTCGCCTATTTTTTAAATCTTCAACTATAGTTGTGGATTTTGTCTTCTTTTTGCAGTTCTATCAGTTTTTGTTTCATATATGTTGAAGCTCTGTTATTATGTGCATATACATTTAGGATAGTTATGTCTTTTTGATGAAGTTAAATCTTCACATTATAAAATATCAATCTTTTTCACTGGTGAAATTCTTTGTTCTGAAGTCTACCTACTTTGACTTTAATAAAAGCCACATGAGCTATCTTTTAATTAGTTTTTGCATGGTGCATATTTCTCTACCCTTTTGCTTATACACTGTTTCTTATATTTCAAGTGGGATTCTTATGAATAGCGTATAATCAGGCCTTGTTTTTATTATATTCAATCTGGTAATTTTTCTTTTTAAATTGTGATATTTAGACAATTTACACTTAGTGCAATTATCAATATGGTTTATTTTAAATCTGGCATGTTGCTATATTTTTTCTTTTTATCTGTCACTTACGTTTCCTTTAGATCAATTTTGTACTTACTGTGATTCCATCTTATCTTCAAATTGGCCTATTAGCTACATTTGCTGTTTTGTGTTTGTGTGTGTGTGTGTGTGTTTATTACAGTGCAATGATTTTGCCATTGGGATTTGGAGTCCTTTTGGGGCCTCTGACACACTTTTAGTGGGTTCACAAAGTTAAAATATTTTCGTAATAGTGGTAAGACTGTTATTTTTCTTTTAAAGACTTATTATTTCATATGCATAGAGTGGAGTTTTCCAGAGCCTACAGATCAGTGATGATGTCACTGTTCTGTCTAATGGAGTATATACTTGCACATTCTTTTCTTTCAAAAGTTCTTGTTTTAATAGCAAAGACTTGGAACCAACCCAAATGCCCACCGATGACAGACTGGACAGGGAAAATGTGGCACATATACACCATGGCATACTATGCAGCCATAAAAAATGATGAGTTCATGTCCTTTGTAGGGACATGGCTGAACTTGGAAACCATCATTCTCAGCAAACTGACACAAGAACAGAAAATCAAACACCGCATGCTCTCACTCATAGGCGGGTGTTGAACAATGAGAACACATGGATGCAGGGAGGGGAGCTTCACACACTGGGGTCTGTGGTGGAGAACTAGGGGGAGGGACAATGGGGGGTGGGGAGTTGGGGAGGGATAACATGGGGATAAATGCCAGAAATAGGTGATGGGGAGGAAGGCAGCAAACCACACTGCCATATGTGTACCTATGCAACAATTTTGCATGTTCTTCACATGTACCCCAAACCTAAAACACAATAAAATATAAATTTAAAGGTAATAATAAAAAAGAAAACATTGTAAAAATAAACCTTGTAGAAATAAATTTTAAAAAACTTGTTTTGATTTCTGATATGGGAACTATTAATGAGTCTAACTATATAAGCAAAAGCTTTTTTGTATCCTTAATAATTTTTTAAATTGTAAAGGAATCCCAAAAGCAAAATTTTGAGAGCCACTATTCCAGGAATTAAAATATAGATTTTTAATCTGTCATAGTCTAACTTCAAATAGTCTTATGCATTTCGTGTTTAATATAAGATTCTTAAATGTATACTTCCATTTGTTTTCACCCTTATGCTTAAGGAGGTTTTGGACTGAGACGATGGAGTTTTCTAATTGACAATCATGTTATCTGCCAATAGAGACAATTTGACATCCTCTCTACCTATTCAAATATCCTTTATTTCTTTCTCTTGCCTGATGGCCCTAGCCAGAACTTCCAGTACTATATTGAATAGGAGTAGTGAGAGAGAGCATCCTTGTCTTGTGCCAGTTTTCAAAGGTAATGCTTTCAGATTGCTCTTGAATGTCTGACACAAGCTGATGCTGACTCATCCATCAGATTTTACAACTTGATGAAAAACACATCATAATATGTGTCAATCAGTTCAGCTCCCATTTCTTCCCCTTTCTGATCTCCAATCATCTGTCAGGTTAAGAATACTAGAATGGACTTCACCAGTTAGTAGCAATAATAGTATTACCTAACATCTACTCATGTGTATTATGTACCGTGGATAGTTATATACATTGTACAGTAGCAGTTAGAGTCATGCTAGCTGCTGTAACAAATAAATTCTCACATTTCAGTTGTTTAACATTTAAAATGCTGACTTTATGCTCACAAAATGCCTAGTCAGCAGGGAAGGGAAGGGAGTGCAGTTATGATCCATGCAGACAAAGAGAAACACATGTTGCTTCCATCTTGTGGATCATGCATGTCCTGTAGCCTCAGAGACTTTGCCAATGGCTGGCAGGCAGGGAGAAATCATGGAGGTTCACCTATAGGAAAGAGGCTTTTGTGGACCTAGCTCACATCGTTTTCATTCACATTCCATTAGCTAAAACCCAGAGACATGACCTCGCTTGGCTGCAAGGGAGGCTGGGAGATGTAGAGTGGCTTTGTGTCCAGGAATAAGATGGACAAGATTTCAGGGAACACATAGCAATCTCCACCACTGCATATTTCTCACATGATCTCAGCTAATCCTTTCCAACAACTGTGTGAGGTGGGTACTGATGTCATTTCCATTGCACACTTGAGTCTCCAAGGAGTCAGTTATCCTCCAAGTTCACACAGCCAGAACATTGCTCATCATGCAAGTCTTTATGACTCCCAATTTCATGCTTGTATCCTATGGTTCTCAAACAAGAGTAATTTTGCCCACTCCACTCCCCACCACTGGAGTATATCTGACCATGTCTGTGTACATTTGTGTTTGTCACAACTAGGGCACCAGGACTGGCATTCAGTGGGCAGAGGCCAAGGACGATGCGACAAATTTTACAATGCACAGAACAATCCCCACAAGTAAAAATTACCTGGTCCAAAAATGTCAACAGTGCCTGAGAAGCCTTAGCATAATACATTTCTAATAGATATAAGGATGCGGGGCTGGACCTCTAGGGGTTACCCCCTGGAAAAGCTCCTGAGACTGACATGAAACTGTTAAATCTAAGTAATGCAGGGCTTCTTTCCTGCAATGCAAAAGGCAAATTGCCAAATTATTTAACTTATGATGGAAATTATTGCTCCAATAAAAATATATCCTTTGGAAATATGACTGCAAATAAGCAGAGGCATGAGCCAAGGCAAGAGTTGGCTTCAACCGGAACAGCAAGGAGCTGCAGGGCATGGGTACTAAAGAAAATCTGGCATAGGATGGTTCTTTTTTCCTATAAACTGATCTTGGCCTATGTACTGACATGAACACTTATCCAATGTAGCTTTGGCAAAATGGGAAGTCTTGACCACAATGCTGAACTTGTTTTCACACATGAAAATGAGATGCTTCTTGCAGTAAGAAAAGTGTTTTTATGTGCCATCCCCCAAATTCCTTCCTCTGATTATGAGGGAAAGACAGGTTTGCTAAGGTCAACAGCAATTTCACATGGCTTTGGAATGGCGAGCTGATTTAAACCTTGGCTCTTCCATTTTCTCACTGTTTGATCTTGGGAAAATTACTCTTCATGTCACTTCTCCCACCTGTGAAATGGGAATAACAATTGCACGTACTTCACAAAGTAGTAAAGATCAAATGAGATAACCATGTAAAGCAACTAGGTCAGAGCCTGGCATCTAGTTAGCCCTGGAATGCCAGCCCTCGCATCTCATCAGCGTTATGATTACTGAGAGCACTACAGGGAAAGAAGGATAATAATGTGCTAAGCCCTGGAGGCAGAATGTCACCAAAAAAGACTTTGCTATGGGTGGCATGGGGGGTGACAGAGCTTCAACTTTGCTTCCCCCTATTCTTATGAGCCTGACCACATCACCTAGTAGCCTCTGAGCCTCAATTTACCCATCAGTGAAATGGAGATAAGGTCCTGCTCAGGGCAAGCATGAGAGAGTGAGTGGAAGTATTGCCGGCTGATGTAGAGCACAGGCTCTGCGGCCAGACTGCCAGGGTTCAAACACACCAGTCACTGGTCCAATGACCTTGAGTGAGTGATGCAACCTTCCCACAGCTCAAGTTCCTCTCCTGTCAAGTGAGAATAATAATAGTTACTGTTAGGATTTAAAAGACATATGTGTGCTTAGTTTATGGCTAGAACATCAGCACTTAGGACTAGGTCTACTACATAGTGGGCATTCAACAATAGTTGTTGAATAATTGAATGAATGCTGGTCCCTAGGGAACAGAACTGCACAATTGTACCTGTGAAGGGCATAGAAGAACCTGGTCCATGCTATACATACAAGAAACACTGACTGTCTTAACACTGTAAATAAGCACTGTTCGAATGAAGGATCATGAACTCTAAATACACAGAGCCACAGCTTTACCTTGGGTCACCAGATCCAGTAGCAGCCATGGGTGTGCAGTCAAGGCAGCCTGGAGTTTTTCCTTCTTGGCCTGCTCTCTACTCCATGGTTTGCTGCTGTCTTTCCGGCCAGGCATCATAAGAACTTCATGTTCCCCCCATGTTGATATGTTTGGGTTTCTTGTCCAGCTAGATGCATACAGCAGATCCCTCCCTGAGCTTCCATGTGGCCCATGAGTGATTCTCTCCAGTGCAGTATGTTTGTCCCTCCATGGGTCTGGGCAGCTTTGCCCTAGCAAGATGGGTTCCTCTGGGACAAGTGTTTAGCATAGAGAATGTCCACGAGAGGCCTTGGGTGCAATTTAAATCTTACCTATGGTGGACATTTTAACTGGCCTTCCATGGTGGACATGACAATGACCATTTAGCTTCCATTTCACCCTCCTTCTAGTGGCTACAGAAATGCTGTTTTCCTTAGACTCCCCAAGATTCAAGATACCTTCAGGTTTGGCCAGTCAGATGCACAAGATCAGGAAGAGGGCAGTGAGAGAGAAGCCATGTTTCCACTGCTTCTGCTGGCTAGAGTTGACACAGCAATATTTGATTGTTCTATGGTAGGGCTGGTAGAGTTCCATAGAAGGGACTTAGTAGCTCTGTCGGTGTCATAAGGCAGGATGGAGGATGCCATTTTGCAGGTGTGAATTCAGCAGATGTGTCATAGCTCTGAAACCAATGGTTCTGATGGTGGCTTCTTGATTTATGGATAACATGAAGAGGGTATGACCAGAAGCCAGCACTTTGTAGGGCAGCGTGTCAATTCTCCAGTTCTCTGTGTATAGAGGGGCCATTCCCTATGTGAACTAATTCTGTTTACCCTTTTGGAAGTCATTCCTGGAGCCTGATCTCAGCCTTTCCAATCACCTTCTAAGCATGGAATATCCTGTAATTAACTACTTTCAGCTTTGTGGTCTAATACTAAGCCATGACCAAAGCATCCTCCCTTTGTGCCATCAGTTCCAATTTTCAGAGACTTTCCCACCTGCCCCATCTCAGTTCTCCTAAGCCCTTCTGGGTGGAATATACAACCCACGCTTATACCAATGAGAAGACTGAGTCCTTCTCACATGGTCTTTGCATCAGGAGTGAGCATGTGGCCCTAGACACCCAAATCAGAGTGAATTTTAGGAATTTTTGTGGGAATGCTGGGTGTTGAGTCTCCAAGAGTTTTCTGCCAAAATTGAAACTAATAGGATGTGACTTTGGGAACCAGAAGCAGGCATTTTGCTTCTATAAGAAGAAATATATCTGAGAGTGAGTCCTCCAAAGAGAAAACTAAGTCAGAAAATGCTGAATAAAAAATCACATTTGTGACAGCATGAGCTCTTATATCCAGCTGCACCTAATGTAAGATTTACCCTTAGATGATTAAGGTCTATAAGCCAGGAGTGTTTTATTTATTTTTTTCCCCATAAGCTAGTTTAGGTGGTATTATCCAGTATTTGCAATTTAAAAGTCCTGATTGCCATACTATCCAACATAGTAGTTTATTTTGGGGGGTTTATCTCTGCTTCTAGAAACCAAAGACTGATGCAAATGTTTCCTGGGAAATAATCAATTACGTGCAATAGAATATGCAGAACCTGTAGCCAAAGGCTACCACTTTATTTTTCTCTCTACCCTTGGTTTGCCCCAGGCCAGCTTTCTCCTAATGTCTACAGATATCCATCCTGAAGCCAATTCTCCAGAAACCACCAGCCCAGCAGGCTCTTGTCTGTGTGATTCACTCCACTAGCTTTGGCTTCTGAGAAAAAGGGGTTTGTTTGTTTGTCACTTACTGTAATTGATTTGTTTCTCCCTAACTGTGTGCTGATTCTTTTGGCTGCAGACAGCAAAACTGGAGCTGAGAGCTCCAGGAAGTTATTAGCGGCACATCACTTGCCGTGCTGGGAGCATGGATTTAGGTGGCCCTGGAGGTGAGGAGGATTTGGGAAGAGTGAGGACCAAAACTAAGGTTGTTTTGTCTGGAGAAGAGAAATCTGAAGAGGTCTTAAAGGGGTCAAGAAGGAATGTACGAAAACACAAAGACCTCCCTAGCTTTGCCACCATTCTGGACACAGTGTTCCATTAAAGAAGTCAATAGCCACCCACACTTGGCCACTGTAGAGCTTTTGTAGTGACCACTGTTCCTATGCATAGTTTGGGGTCAAAAGTGTCTCAGATACAAGATGATTCTTCCTTGGTAAGGAACTGGATGACAGCAAATTTTGGAAAATACAATGTTAGGCCTCTATGTGGCCTTTTATCTCCCTTATACATACAGGGAATTAATATGTTCCACCTGCCTAGTGCCCTTGCTACCTGCTCTTCAAAAACAGGATTCTAGGTGTCAGGTAGTAACTATTCCTGCATCGGACAAATCTAGCCCTGTTTTTAATGATGGTCATGGAAGAAACTAATGAGTATACACATGTACTTCCTCACAGAAACCTTTATCAACACATTGTATATGTGGTCTTTCTCCTTCACATGCCATACTCCAGAGATCACGTAAGAGCAGGTTTTCAGGCCATAGGCAAGGTAAATGTTGAAGAGATTTGCAGCAAGTTCTCAGACTTCATCACCACTCTGCCACTGGCTTATACTGCAGAGATTAACCTAGTGCCTCCTCTAAGGTAGTGAAAATAAAAGTAGCATTTCTGAAACGATATCCAGTGCAGCCTTGTAGATATCTAGCACTTGACAATCACGCTAAACTTCGGCTTATAGACTCCTTTCCTTTGATCTCTCCAGGAGCTTAGAAAGTCTGCAGGCCAAGTAGTTCTCTTAGCGCCATTTTGCAGGTGAGGAGATGTCCTGCCATGGCAATGTCCAGTGACTTCTCAAGGTCAAATAGCTACTATGACATGGAATCAGGACTTGAATTCAAATTGCTTAATATTTAACCCAATGAACATTTCTTCTCTTCAGTACAAGAAGATGTCTAATTCCCTACAGGATATGCTGGCATCTGCAAATTGTCCAAGGAGATCCACAAAACTTGAACTGATGACCTCAGCTTATGACTTTCTTGTTTTGAAGTACTTAAAAACACTTAGCAATTTAGCATGTCAGAGGCTATCAGGAGATTCAGTATTTTCTCTTCTCCTTGTCATCCTTCACCAAGAATTTAGGAAGAAGCAGAGAAGAAAACGAACATCTCAAGCTTGAGGTCACCCACCATAGCTTCCTCTTGAGCAGAAACAGCAAGATGCTCTTACAGCATCTCTGGAAAACATTAGTGACCATTCTTCACTTTAGTGACATGATAATTAGAGTGAAATCATGATGGAATCTGAAGACACCGGAATCAAGATGCCATTCTCCTGAATTTACAATTAGGGACATTTATGAATGGTGATGCAAGCTACCAGAACCAGCTGCAATAAGAAGTCTTGGAGGTAAAGACGGAAAGGCTGTGATGAGGAAATAAGGCCAAAAAGAAAGACATGAACAGCACTGTGTGATTTCACCAGCTGTAATACCCTTACTCTCACTGTGGCTTGCAATACCTGGGGAAGACTTCAGATGAGCTGGATTTAGTTAAAATGCACGGGGACATCTGATCAACATGTTAAATGAGCAGGCTGTGACACCACTTTTACTTTCCCTCTTCACTCACTTTCAATATTAAGATTGAGGCATTGACTGTTAGGTATTCTTCCTGCAAGATGGAGCGCAATATTACAAAATGCACTTACAAGCAGGCTAAATCATGATTGACAAAACGAAATTTGTTAATACAATGGTTTGAGGCACTTGACAGAAATTTTTGTCAACAGTGTAGATTAAGGGATTCAAAAAATGAAATTTGCAGATGAAATGGCTTTGATGTTTCTCATGAAAAGCATTTTATTGACAGACTGGATCAGAGTGAAAAAAATGTGCATTTTCTCAATGCAACATTTTAAGTCTCTAACAAAACATGTATTAGTCCTGCTATTTTTGCTCATTTGTCATATATTTCATCAGCCTTGCTTTTAGCCACAAAAAGGGATCAGGTATGAGTAGAAACAGAATGGAAAACTCCCTGAAGAAAGTGTCAGATTGGTCCCCATGAATTGTGGCCATGTCATTTTTTTAAGTGCTTCTTGACTAGGTCCCACACACTCTCTTTGTTCTTAATCTATTAATCCTTCAAGGGATGAGATTCTTTCTCACTTAGAAAGATCTTCTGTTATCAATCAGGACAGTTTGGATTACAAGCAGTGGGAACCAAAAAACGATTATAATCCCCTGGTTCTCAAAGCGTGTTTCCCAGACCAGCAACACTGGCATCTCCTGGAAAAGCATTTGAAATGAAGCTCATAGGACCCACCCTCAACCAACACACAGGTGGGGCACAGCAATAGGTATTTTAACAAATCCTTCAAGTGATTCAGTGCATACGGGGAAACCAAAATATTGGCTCACTTAATTGCAAAGTTCATGGCTAGAAAGATGAGGCTGCAAATATGACTGTATCCAGGAACTCAAACCATGTCATTAGGACCATCACAGCAAATTTGTTTTTTTCCTCTAGAGTGGTCTCACTCTTAGATAACTTATCTCTTCATGACGGAAAGATATCAACAGCTCCATTTTTATGTCCCATCTTTTTTATTACCCCAAGATATGGCTCGAATCTGTGTCCCCACAAAATCTCATGCTGAATTGTAATCCCCAAAGTTGGAGGTGGAGCCTGGTGGGAGATGGCCGGATTATGGAGGTGTCTCTCATAAATGGCTTAGCATCATCCTTTTGATGTTGTTCTTATGATGGTGAGTTCTCACAAGAGCTAGGTATTTAAAAAGCTTGTAGCCACTCCCCCATCGCTTTTTCTCTTGCTCCTGCCCCCGCCATGTGAGACACCTTCTTCCCCTTGGCTTCCACCATGATTGTAACTTTCCTGAGGTCTCACCAGGAGCCAAGCAGATGCCAGCACCATGCTTCCTGTACAGCCTGCAGAACTGTGAGGCAGTTAAACTTTTTTTTCTTTATAAATTACCCAGTGTCAGATATTTCTTTATAGCAGTGCAAGAAAGGACTAAGAAACCTCAAAAGAAAGAGAATGCTTTTCCCCCAAGAGCTTCCATGAACACCCCAAAATGGAGTCCCATTTACCCTGATTCATCTAGTCCAGGTTTTGTACCCTTCCCTGAACTTTCACACTGCCAGTGGTTTTCAAACTCTGAGTGGCCAGTTATGCTTTACCTCACAGAGGTGGTTTGACCTCTACAGAGTAAGGAGGACTGGTTGCCTGTAAAAAATCAAATGTGAATGCAAGAAGGCAGGGGAATGGATGCTAAAGAGATTTAGTCATTGGTCTTCTAAGAAATTCCAGATTAAGGTACAAGTAGCTTCCCTAAACACACACACACACACACACACACACACACACACACACACGCACATTACATTAGTGTTTCTCTAGATATTGAAAAAGAACCCTCACCTTTAATTTCACCCTCTTCCTCATGCTCTGTCTTGCTTCTTGGTTAATGCAAAGAGTGGATGATTAATTCTTAATAAATGCAATCCAGAACTGCTAGCAAAAGAACTGAAAGAGAGAATTCCGTAGCAAGTTCTTAAGACTGATGATGGGGAGGAGCCTACAAAAGATTCCTCAGGATCATCAGACGCAGCTCTGCACAGATGGGGGGCAGGTGGCCATCTTTGACTCTGCTGCCATTCAGTGTGACAGTCTCCCTCAGTAGAGCCTTTTATTTCCCTGCAGTTCACAGAGGAATTTATTTTGCAGAGGAATAAAGAACTCGTGTACATGATTTGACTTTCATCTTCAAACCAAGACTGAAACTTTGAGCTGTCATAGTTGTGCCATCTCAGCAGCCCAAATTCAGTGTTTTACAAAAGAGAGAGAAGAAAGAAAACTTTATCCATTCCCTGAACCATCACCTCTACCCAGAACAAGGGAATGTTTTCCTGTTTTAGAACAAATGAAAATGCTCCATGAGTAATCTCATTTCGACTTAAGAATTACTATCAAGAGCAAACGTCTTGTCAAATGCCTCTTATACATCTATTTGCAATATCACTTGTTCTTTTGTGTCCCACCCTCTACATTGGGAACACCCCAAGCCCAGGAGCCATGTTAAATTCCTCCCTGCATTTTCAATGCTGGGCACAGAATGTGGCACAGTGTCTGTGCTGAATATATACTTTGCACTGAATTAAGTGGAAAGAATGCCCTGTTTCCCATAATTTTTCTTTTCTACTGTTAGGTAGCTTCATTGCAGCATACGTGCCACTTTTCCATGATTTCTATGAGAGAATATTTGTTCTGCCATCATTAGACAGGCTATTTGACAAGATGGGCTGCTTTAAGGGATATATACCTTATGCCACTTTTCTCCTACAATTCAGCTCGGTAAGGATGACCTTCAGACATTTTTTACACCCAACTTCCCCGCAGGACCACTAGAGGGCAGCAGATAACACAATGACGGCACGATAGCCATTTTGTCCAGTCTTTGTCTTCAGCAATCCTATTCCCTCAATTTTCCCAGCTTTCATTCTTTTGTTAACTTTGGCTTTATGGGTGCAAGTTTCAGTACAGAACAGCCTGGTTTGCTTTAGAGCAAAAAATCATACTTTTCTTCTTCCTGTCTTTTCATGTGATTTAAGAAATAATTTCATCAACGAGCCAAATCACTCAAAGTTTACAAAATGCACCTGCTTTGTTTTTTAGTATGGCCTCTGCTTTAGAAAGGAGAAAAAATAAAATCTTATCTACTACATTAGGTGAGAGTTTCCCTTCTGAGCGCCTTTTCTGTAAGATCTTTAACTGAGCTCTGCTATCACTCTCTTCAGCCCCCATTCTGCTTGTGATCCAAAATCCAGTCTGGAAAAAAGCTCTCGTTGGCAGGATAATTAAAGTAGATGAACAAGTCCTTCAGTCCCAGTTAATCCCAGTAAGCCTAATTCAGCTTCTATAGAAGGAAGGATAAAAGTGTTCTCCCATCAAGGTCATTCATAGTTGGACTGAAGCCTACACCAAGAAATCACTCCCCAGATAAACACAAGGTCATGGAGACCAAGTTTCCACATAAGTAAGATTTAATTTGGTCTAGGTTTGATTCAACTGCACTGATCAAGGAATCACTGCTAAAAAGAAAATTAAAAAATAATTACTTGCAGCTAAATTTCAGGACAAACCACCACCTTGACTCCTTGTCTTCATGCAAAATTTCTCTTCAATTTCCGGGAACACAGCCTCAATTTGACATGCAAATCAAAAGAGCCTTTTGAAATAACAATTTAGCAATAACTATTAAGGTGAATTATTCTATTTCTAGAAATGTATGCTACATGAATATACATATGTGCATGCATGTATACCAGATAACTGGAAACAAGCTAAATCTCTATTAATAAAGGATTATTTCAGATAGTTTGACATATTCACACTTTGATATACCACACAGCTAAAGAAATAAAAAGATTGAGATGTATCTGTCTTCAGTGAAAGAGAAGGGTGGCTGAAAATTATTAATAGCAATGTACTAAAAATGTTAAGTACATATTTTTCATTTTAAAACTATATGTCTATGTATGTAAATAAATGCAAATACAGCCTGTATTTCAAAATCTGGAAGGATTCACATATACCTGGGTTAGGGGAGCATCGTAGATCCAAGAGGAGTAAAAAGGTAGAAATTTCATTATGTTCTGGTATCACTTACACAATCTTGTTAACTCTGAAACATTGTTTACATAATTGGACTCACATTAGCCAACATTATGTTTGGTCACTTGCGATCCTTTATTCACTGAAACTGTATTTGTTTCAGATACTATCTAGATTTGGTCTCCATATCCCAAGGGCAAAGCAAAAAATTTTAAGTTTTCCCTCTTGAAAGATTTTTGGGAACTAATATGACCCTGCTAGCATGAACAGACACAGCATATACCAAAAGTGAATTCACATCATCTTCAAACTGAAAGCCAACAATTGTCCTCTTACCATTAGCTGTGTCCAGAGACATCCACAAATCAGAGTCTCAAAGCAGGGAAGGGAGCTCAGAGTTTTCCCCAATGCTCTATCACTCACAAATAAAGAAAGGGAGGCCCAGTGAGGTCATATGGCATCCCCAGTTTACAAAAAGTCCTGCCCACTTCTCAGAGTTTATTGGTCACATCATGAAATGGCCACTTTCTTTATCACTGAAAACCAGAAGAATATTTTTGAGAGTGAGAGGTGGCACTGTTCATGATCACTGTGGGACAACAGTTGTAAATTAGGACTGTCCTTGGCCAACTGAACACATGGTCACTGTACCAACCTCCTTCAACCACACCGAATTCTGAAGGAGCTGATATATGGAGTTTGTACCCCACCCTACCCAATGTGAAAGCCTGATGAGAGGCCTTTTCCTACAGCAGTCATCTAAAGTGTGGTTGTTCCTCTTTATTCTATTCTATTTTATTTTTTATTTATTTATTTTTCTATTTTTAAGACAGAGTCTCACTCTGTCACCCAGGCTGAAGTGCAGTGGCATGATCTTGGCTCACCGCAACCTCCACCTTCCAGGTTTAAGTGATTCTCCTGCCTCAGCCTCCCATGTAGCTGGGATTACAGGCACCCACCACCATGCCAGCTAATTTTTGTATTTTTAGTAGAGACGGGTATTGCCATATTGGCTATGGTGATCTCGAACTCCTGACCTCAAGTGATCCACCTGCCTTGGCCTCCCAAAGTGTTGGAATTACAGGCATGAGCCACTGCACTCAGCCCCTCTTTTTTCTAGTTAAATATTCATTAACAATCGTCTTCCTGGATCCCCAGAAGAAAGAAACTATCTAACAAATATTCAATTAGTCCTGGGAGGAATAAAACCAAAACAGGACTATTGTTTTTCTCTGATGTTCTCTCAATTAATCTCAGAGTCCTTGCAAGATGACACAGACATCTGGGTCTGGTATTCCCATCACCCTAATAGAGTTTACCAGTTTTAGTGAAGTAAAAATATAAAATACCCGGTTAAATTAGACTTTCAGATTCACATGCAATATCTGAGACATACTTATACTAAAAACTCTATTGGATGTTAATCTGAAAGTCCCGCTTAACTGGATATCTGATATTTTGCCTGACAACGTTGCCACGGAACTCACATCTGCCTCGCTTTTCAGAAGGTTCAAAACATGTCAATAATCGGTTGGGTGTTTAGACCTGCAGACTGATACTGGAGGAGGGAGCATACAGAATAACTATGTAAAATGCTTCCTCATACCTGCTTTGCTCAAAACCCCATGGGAGGCACCTTGGGCCAGTGTTCAAATCAGTTTTCTCTTTGGGCTCCAGACGCTCTCTGCCTTGCCATGCCTTCCATTGTTTTTATGGAGCACACCACACACCTGTGACTCCATTCAGGCTCTTATTCCTCCCCCAGATGCTTTTCTCATCTCAGCCTGGCAAACCTTACTGATCTCGGAAGTCAGGTGGAAGACACTTCACCCTAATGCAGTGTCTGCCCTTCACTTCACACCACTGTTATTACCTGACATTGCATGCTACTGTTGCTGTTTCCTGGCTTGTTGTCTATCTTCTCTGTCTAGAATAGAAGCTTCATGGGGTCAAGGGCTCTGTTGGCCTTGACCATCACCATGTATCCAGAAGACTGTCTGGGGCTTATAAACAGCCAGAGAATCAATGAATGGCAAGTCACTTCCACTGGAAAGCCACCACCACTGGGAAGCCTCTCCTGACCACCCTCAGGAAAAATTAATGACTTCCTCCTTAGCAATACTCCTCACTGCTACCCTTCAACAAGGCATGTATTCAATAAATAGTTATTGAGCACTAACAATATATAAAGAATTTGGCACGTCACAGAACTTAGTTCCGTACTCATCTATCTCCACTCTAATGGAGACATTCTTGAGGGTAGAGAATTACATCCTCATCTATTTAATGTCCCCAACAATTAGGACAGAATTAGAAGGTGCTTATTAAATAGGTTTATTTATACCACCAGATATTTGCATCTATGTAGCAAAAGAGTTTGTTTTCTTAGTTATTATAATTGAGACACCAGATTTTTTAATTGCTTTTAAAATTGATGTTTTTAGGTTCAAAAATCTAGTTGGGGTAAGTTTATGGATAAAAGAGCATTTTCTGTCTCTGCACATAGGTGGATCTTCCTGGAGACTGGCTCCTTATAGAGTCTGATGGTAGAAGGCCCTTTGACATTGGAATCTCTCCTCTAAGAATTTATCACAAGGGAGGAACAAGTGCACAGAGCGGGTTCATTTCAGCATTTTTTGCTCTGTCACCCAGGCTGGAGTGCAGTGGCACAATCTTGGCTCACTGCAACTTCCACGCCGGGGTTCAAGCAATTCTCCTGTCTCAGCCTCCCAAGTAGCTGGGACTACAGATGCGTGCCACCATGCCCGGCTAATGTTCTGTATTTTTAGTAGAGATAGGGTTTCACCATGTTAGCCAGGATGGTCTCGATCTCCTGACCTCATGATCTGCCTGCTTTGGCCTCCCAAATTGCTGGTATTACAGACGTGACCCACCACGCCTGGCCTCATCAGTGTTTATAATAATTTTCTGGTAGGAACAACATGATCAAGTATTCATTGTAGAACTATGAAGTCATGAAAAATCACCTGTTAGAATATTTAAGAATGTCAAAAAATACTCAAGATCTAATGTTAATTGAAAAAAATAATAAAGGGGTATTCCCAATATGATTTTGCTTTGATGAGGAAAAAGAACACACACACATACACACACAGATGAGTGAATTATACACACACATACACAGATGAGTGAATTATAGAACCAAAATATTACCAGTAGCTAAATCTACATGTAGGATTTTAGATGCCTTTAATTTTCTTTAGTTTTTAAATGTTTTAAAGCTCTTATAATAAAAATGTATTATTTTCTACACCAAGAGTGACTCAAAATGTCACCCATGGACTCTGTATGACAATCATGTATCAACGTAGGTCATAGATTTTAACAAACAGGCCATTCTGTTGTGGGATGTAGGGGACAGGGAAATCTGTCTATGTGTAGGGGGAAAGGTGTGTTGGGAACTCTTTATACCTCTTGCTCAAATTTTCTAGAAACCTAAAACTGCTCTAAAAATACATTCTATGTTAGAAAATATACTAAATTGCAAATAAGACAAAATATAACTAACAGAAGAATTGGAGAAGATCAAGTAAACTGAGACTGAGTTGCTGGAGGAATTAGAAATCAACCAGAGAGAGAGAAGGTAGCCTAACTCCCAGAACTTCGAAATCCCGGGAGAATCTGATTGCTTGGTCTCCCACTAGGAAGAGTGGCCTCCTGTGTTCCTGTAAGAAGGTTCAGTTGTGTCTGTGCCCACACATGACACGTGCACACATAGAGCCATGTTGTCTTACACACACACACACACACACACACACACACACACACACACACTCACCCCTCCTTACTCACACATGAAAGGAAAGCTGTTTCCAAACCTTCCTCTTCCAAATACCCTGTTAGAAAATCCAGTTTAGGGAATCCTGTGTCTCCCAGAAGCCTGATCAGAAAAATACCTTGGAGACTTTCAGGCTCCATTCTTGAGTCTATAACCCAACTCCCTATTAAGCACTGAGAACTTAGAGGAAGGGAAGGAATTGTTTTGATTGGATCTGGAAATTATCTTACCACTGAGAATGAATTTACTCCCTTGAGAGTAACCAAAAGAGTTTCAGCTTCTGATGAAAATAAAGTTGCAGTGATCAATTTTGGGAACCCCAGAACAAAGACTTATAAACAATCCTTAGCTTAAGCATTTTAAAAAATGTCTTTTTCCCTCCCATCTAAATATATCTGTTATCTTTTTGCTTCAAATCATGAACAATTGCAATCCTCTAGGTTCTGTTTCCTGGTTGAAAGGATGAACAGCTTCTTGGCTCAGTTGTTCACACTCTCATCTGGAAACACGTAGAAATGCCATTAAAGGAACTTGGTTACATAAGAAGGTACTGTGGGGCCTAGTTATTCTGGGAAGCAGAGAAGGCATATCTCATTAGTGCTCTCCAGAGGATGAAAGAAGATCATGCATGTAAGTCATGTAGGGCAGGACAAAAGAAGTACACAGTAGATGTGCCTGTTGAGTAGTAGTTGCAGGCAAGTTGTTATTGATTATGATGTTGTCATCATAATTAAATAATGCTGATGAAGTCACAATGAAAAACTGGGGACATATGTGCTTGGTCATTAGCTAGCTATGTCTCTACCATTTGTGGATCTCAGTTTACTGTCTATAAAATCAGTGTTGAGGTAGAGACAATCGATTCCCAAATACTGTACATCATATTTTTAAAAATACAGATACCAGGACCAGATCCACCCTTTTTATTATTATTGTTTTTGTTTTGTTTATTGGTGGTTTTTTGTTTGTTTTGTTTTGGAGACTCATTCTATGTTCTGGGCTGGAGAGCTGCAACGCAGTCATAGTTCCCTGCAGCCTCGAATTGCTGAACTCACGCAATCCTCCTGCTTCAGCCTCCCAAGTGTCTGGAACTACAGGCACTCACCACCATGCCAGGCTAACTTTTTTTTCTTTGTAGAGATGGAGTCTTGCCCTGTTACCCACACTGGTCTCAAACCCCTGGGCTTAAATGATCTTCCTCCCTCAGCCTCTCAAAGTGCTGTGTTACCACACCTGGCACCCACCCTTCTAAATAAGAATTGTGAAGAGTAAGAATCCTACTATCTATATGTTTTTAAAGATCCTCAGGTGTTTTGACTTGGACCCAGTCAACAAAAAAGAGTTTAGGCCCTGTTGGATTGTACATATTTCTGGACTTCTAAAATCTCCTGATTCAAAAGAAATCAAAGTGATGCCCAAAGGACCACTGTGTGCAGAGATGTGATCATCCAAACCTTTATGGATTTTAAGTGAGGAAATACTGAATATGGCCTGAGGTGACAGGCAAGCTAGACATTGTGGGTGCACCATTACAAAGCTTAGATCTAGAGTTCAGAGAAAATAAATCTGTAGCATGATGGCTAGGCTGGAATGTTGCTCTTTCTATAATATTTACAACACATTTCAGTCTTTCCACTGGTGAAAAATACCTACTTGCACTGGAACTTTGTTTTGTGCATTTAAAAATACAATCACCAGATTCTCAGAATTACCCAGCGACGTTAATGTCAAATACATAGAGAAAGGGCTTGCCTGGAATTTACATAAAAATACAAAACTTCAGTGCTACAATAAGCACCTCTGAACAAAGTTATTTAGATCAACCATTGTCATTCAAGATGATATTGAAATAAAGATTCAGAGAGAATCTTTGAATGTTACCCTGAATTATTCCATTCAAGGAAGAATTTTGCATAAATATAGAAGTTAACTCCATAACTAACTCCATGCTGAAAATTAACTTAATAGTACTGAACACAAATCTTCAAGAAAGACTTCATGGGTCACAAGGGTTATCTGCCATGCTGCCTATGTGAAGCAGGAAGGTGAGTGTCCTAGCCTATGAGGCCCTCATCTCTGTGATGCTTAATCACTGCACATTCCAGCTCACAGCCCTACAACTGTGGCAGCGGAGAACTTAGCATGCATCATGCAGTTTGTCCTCAGTGAGAAAACAGTTAACTCTTTCACAAGCCATTATGCTATAGAGAAGACATGTTCTACTGAAAAGACAAATTAAAAATACAGTTCAATAGAAGGAATAAGTTATAGTATTCAACCATACAGTAGGGAAATTATAGTCAGCAACAATTTTTATCACATATTTCCAAATAGCTAGAAGAGAAAAATGACAATATTCCCAACACACAAAAAAATGTTTGAGCTAATGAATATCCCAGTTAACCTGATTTGATCATTACACATTAAATACATAGATAAAAATATCTCATGTACCCAAAAATAGGCACTATCTATTAATTTAAAAAATTAGTTCATAAATAAATAAATATATTTTTAAAAATATTTAAATAATTGTATAGAGAACCATCAAATGAAGATTGTTACAACCGACCATATACCAAAGGAGAAGGTAGGCTGAATCAATTTTCACGTCTTCAGAGTTTGCGATACCATTTTGAGCCATTGAGATTGCTCTTCCAAGTGGATTTCTTTGTATGTAGGTGATACTGATTAATATTCTACTTCATCCATGCTGGTTGACTATTCCAAGACAAATGAACATGCAATGTTCAAGTGTGTTTACTTTTACATCTAGGGAAAGTTGTCCTTGAAATAAAGGAGAGCTGGATGATCAGAAAAAAATTTTTTTTTTAGTTTTTATGATTTATTGGCTGCATTTACTCATTAATTAATTTACTTAAAATGTTTCTTGATTACCATCATGTGCCAGGAATTACTCTGGGTCTCAGATTTAAAAAAAAAAAAAAAAAAAAAAAATGAAGAAAAGCCTTGCTCTTGTTGACCTTACATTCCAGTAGAGGAGAAGAGAACTAGACAAGTAAAAAATAAGCTTACAGATAATTGTAAGTGCTATGGAAGAGATGAAGAGGATGGTATTGTGGAAGCTAATTGGGAGAGGAATACTTTACATAGATAGTTAAAAAAAAAACTACTCCCTAAAAATATTGCAAAATTTCAGTGATTCAGGCCATCAGCTTTGTCATCTAATAAGCACCTATTTGTTGTGGCCAATTCTGGAAATTAGTGTTTCAAGATCCAGTGTTGAAGATGCCCAGAATCCACAGATCCTCACTTATATACAAACCAGATAACTCTCACCAAACGAATAAACAACATTGTTCAAATTTGGACTTTGGCAGACGTGGTAAATATTCATTAGGAGACTAGCAGAAGACTAATCAATAATTATACTTACTGAGTCATCTAACCAGATACTGTATGGAAGATCAAATGCAAACCAGAAAAACTTAAATACTATAGATTCTGCCTTTGAGGAATTTTTCATATATTAGGAAACATATCATCTATTGCTTGGAATATTTCTATACTACATAGGCTATTTAGAATAGAGCTTTACATTTTACAATGCAATGCTCACTGCAAGCCTATGAAGTCAGCAGTATATCCCTATTTTACATAAGAGAAAAATGAGGCTTCAAGGGCTTATGCTACTTGTCTAAGGCCACTTAAGTACTGTAGTAAGAAACGCAGTCTAGATATGAACTCAAATTTTCTAACCTAAGTTATGAAGGTTTCACTTTCCCAAACTGTACTAAGTGGTGTAAAAAGAAAGGAGGGCTCATTTCTCAGATTTTCCTTAAGGTGTAAAGCATGATAGGAATGTAGAGTAGACCTTTTATTCCAGAGTGAGTCATAGCTGGTTCTGAAAGAAGTAAAGCCCGTTTTTGGATTGTCTTACGGATTTCATTGCATTCCATCTTAGTCTCACCATCACCCAGTGAAATTCCTCAAGTCCATTTAAGCCTCTCTTCCAGAACATTCTAGGCCATTTCAGCCTCCAGTGACAAAGAGTACCCAATTCTGAACTCAGATTGCTCTACTCCAACCTCACTTCATTGATGGAGTCTTGTGTTGTTCTCAGCAACCTCTGTTCATGGTACAGCTCCCCAACTAGATCATACGGAATATGTGGGCAGAGCTGTGTCTCTCACTTTGATTAAGAGCAGGTAATAAACCAGAGTCTGCTAATAAGAAGGAGAAAAAAAGTGGTCTTACAACCTCCATTTTACAGATCAGAAAACAGAGACCATGATACATAATGTAGCTTCTTCAGTGACTCAACTACTTAGAGGCAAAACCACATCTAGACACAACATCTCCAGAAAGCCAGTTATATATTCACTTCTCAAAATGCTCCTTCCCCATAAGTCCCATCTCCCCCAAATCACCCCACAGGGATTCTCAGCATTGAGAATTACGAAAGATGTAACAAGCTTTAAACTGGGAATCAAGAGGCCTGTGTTGCCGATCTGTCTCAGCAATTGAATCATCCAGGAAACTTATCTTGTTCAATCAACCATATTTATTCAGTGCTGACTGTATGCACTTATGAGCACACAGACATAGGCATTGTTTTATGCCTTTTAGGAAAAATGTATTCTAATTGTGCAGCATGTTCTATAAATCTGGCACTGTGATAAGCATTATATATACTCATCTTTGTAAAAGGTAATACATATATATATATATATATACATATATATATTCATCTTCATAAAAGTAGATTTTGTAACCTAATTTAACATACAAATAAAGTGGCTTGCCCAGGGTCATACAGGTGGCAAGTGGCAAAGCCAAGATTGCTTCATTTCCTCAGAGAATATTTGCTCATACCAGGCACTGTCCCAGCCCTGGGGATCCTGAAAGGAGTGGCCAGACCATAATCCCTGTTTTCTTGGAGCTCATGTTTCAGGGAAAGAAACAGATCTACAAACTAATAAATTAACAAGACAATTGCCATTGGTTATACCTGTTATATGATCACATAAAGTGGGATAATCAGGGAAACCTCTATATGTGACTACCCAGACCTGAGGTCAGAATGACCAGGAGACAGCCATGCCAAAATTTTTCAGAACTTTTCAGACAGAGAGGACTACAGGTATAAAGGCCCTAAAAAGAGAACAAAGTTGGCATATTGAAGGGACAGAAAGAAAGACACATCTATCTGGGGAGGAGGAAATAAGAGGAGACCAAGGAGATGAGGTCAGAAGGATTGGTGGCGATCAGGTTCTGAGGAACATACTGGCATGGTAAGAAATTTAGATTTTACTCGCTGTGATAGAAAATCGCTGCAGGCTTCAGCTTTATATATGATTATTTTTAAAAACAGCCCTTGTCTTGTTTGTTTTTCCCTTTCAATAAGAAAGTTCTCCAAAATTAGAGGCAATATCCAAAAAATAAAATAGAAGAAACAAATTTCTAAGAGACCAAGATGCTACATGCTACAATTAGGCTAATTGGTTTAGACTTGTCCTGGAATGAGGAAATCAGTTAAAGGAAACTATGTCTTACCCTTACATACCTTTTAACCTACAATAACATGATGCCTGAATCACTTCTAGGAACAGAAGCCTAGCCTTACAGTTGAAACCCATACACACAATTAGAACTTGTAATACTTTTAGTACACTAATATTTCGTATTTTCTTTGTATGCAGATCAAGAACCTGATAGGAAAGTTGTAAGCAGTGGGGTGATGTGACCCGAATGACATTTGAGGGGTTTAATCCTGGCTGTGTCTGGTGAATGATCTATAGGGTCAACAGTGAGAACAGGATTGTTGTCTCAGAATCCTGGGCTCAGAAGGCAGATGTTCCTCCTTACCTTAAAGAGAACTCAGTTCAGGAAGGACGAGGGCTGACATGAATATCAGGTAGAGAGTGACAGTGGAAGAGAGGGGATGCCCTGTGGCCCACCTGTTAAGGAATTGGATTTAGTACCTTCCTGCTTTCCAATGCCTGTGTTTCATTCTAGACACCTGTGAGCACCAGGGCCCACCCTCAGCATTGAAGTCAATCCCACCATTCTTTGTGATATGTTCCACGTTTATGCCCCTTCACTCCCACCCTGTGATCATCTCATCCCCTCACCGCCCAGCCTGGTATGTGATTCTCAAGGCCCACCCTGTTCATCCCATCTCCTCATGCTCATAAATACCTGGAGAAGCATTTAGCTCTTCCTCCTTCCTAATCACCTGTTTTCACACACCAGGCACCCTTGACAAAGCCCTACTTCAGAGTCTGGGTAGGCCAGACTTGGCCAGCTAAGCCTCCCATAGCCTCCTGAAGAGGAGAGGCCATGATATTTACTGATGGCCTGGACTCTGCGAAGGACCCTCTGACCCTCTGACCATCTGAATGGATGCCAATAAGAGGTGGAGCAGTCAAGGGGGCAAACCCCACAGGGCCCACTTCCCTGCTTTGCCACATAAAGCCAAGTTTCCCAACTTTAGAGGAACCAGGGCAAAACAATAATAACAAATAAAAGCAAAATCCCAAATGACAGAAAAACAATCAACAAGCAAAAACCTTCCTGTACAGACTCTCAAAAACCCTAACAGAAGCCCTGAAATCTTCATATCAAATAATTTAACCTTCTTAGAGTCATTAAGACCAAGTCACAGTGGTAAAACAGCTGGTAATTGCCTATTAGATTTAGACAGTAACTATGGGGACTTCTGAGCATTCCCTGCAACTTGATCCAGCCAGAGCTACTCAGCTACACAAATGACCCTGGTGCTGCTTCTTCTGGGTTACCTGAGTAGATTTTTCCATATACAGAGGATAAACTGAGGTTAAGTCACTGTCTCAAGAGGTCACACCCTAGCTGAATATGGTGGTGTATACTTATAGTTTTAACCACTTGGGAGGCTGAGACAGGAGGATTGCTTGAGCCCAGCCTGGGCAACAGAGCAAGACCCTGTCTCTCTTTAAAAAATAAAAATAAAATAAATAAAAATTAAAAAGAAAAAAAAGACATCTGCGAAGAGGTCACATACACTCTGCTCAAACCGAGGTAGCCAGGGGCAACAGAAGGATCTGAGATTGGAATCAGAGCTGGATCCACATCTCCTCACTGCTGCATATGCCCTGTGACATGAGACCTTAAACTTTAGTGAGTATCTTGGATGGTGAATGGGCTGGGATAGGCATAAAGAAAGAAGAGGAAGTACAAAGGGATAATTGTAAGCATTTAATGATATGACACATGTAGAAACTCTGGTACATAGTAGGTATCCAATAAATATTAATCTTCATCTTCCTTCAAAAACAAGCCTAACCCAGTCATCTTAGCTTCTAACTCAAGTTCTCTGTAAAGTTCAATGTGGTATGCCCTATAGAACTTGCCCAGATTAAAGACATTTTCTTCTCTTTTCATTTATACCTATATAAGACAAAATGAGTTAGAGAAAGATCATAAAAATTGTCTGATACAACCACTTAATTTTACAGATCAGGAAAACTGAGGCTGAGAAAGAGAAGAACTTTTTCAATGTCACACAGGAAGTTGGTAGGACAAGAATCCAAGTCGGTGGGAAAAAATATATATGTATGTCATATATTAATATATATAATATATATTAACATATCACATATATAATATAATATTATATATGTAATATATATACACAATAAAGAGTGACCCGGGGACAGGTGAAAAGCTATAAACAGCAACAACAATACAGTGATAATACCTACAATTTGTGTAACCTTTCCTATGTTCTTCACATGCATTAACCCATGAAATCTTCACAATATGCTTGTGCACTACATTCTAATAGTGGCCTCTGTGTAATACCTTTCCAAAGTTTTACAATGACGAAGTCAGAATTGGAACCTAGGACTCTGACTCTAAAGCCCTGCTCTCACTCATCATGTTGGGCAGCCTCCCCGGTCGATTTACTGGGCACCAGTAATTTACCTAAAATGGAATCACCTCTAGAGCAGATGAAGTTTGAGACATTTAACATTTTATTGAGGAGAAATGAAATATACACATGAAATAGTTATTTAGAGCAATCAAGCGCAACATGCCCCAAGTGGTGAGATGCCAAGTTATCCAGATTTGAGAGAAGAAAATAAATGAATATGGTTTGAGAAGCGAAGGAGGTCTTTTCAGACAAGGTACCACTTGAGCAGGCCTGGAGAACAGTTCTGCCCTAGGAGCCCACACTGATGTGCCGTTTAGGTGGTGTTGCAGTTTTAAAATTCTTTGATACTTTTCCCTCAAGAGGTAGAGTTTAGATCTCCCCTTCAATACAAGTAGGACTCGGTGATTAGTAAGTCATTATATTACTCCATTTTCACACTGCTATAAAAACTTCCTGAGATGCAGTAATATATAAAGGAAAGAGGTTTAATTGACTCATAGTTCTGTGTGGCTGAGGAGGCCTCAGGAAACTTATAACCATGGCTCAAGAGGAAGCAAACATGTCTTTCATCACATGATGGTAGGAAGGAGAAGTGCTGAGCAAAAACGAAAACAGCCCTTATACAACCATGAGATCTCATGAGAACTTACTATCATGAGAACAGCATGGTGATAACTGCCCCCATGATTCAATTCTCCCACCAGGTCCCTCCCATGACACCTGGGGGTTATGGGAACTATAATTCAAGATGAGATTTTGGTGGGGACACAGCCAAATTATGCAAGTCTTAATAGGCCCTGTGGTTGCTTTCCTCTTTATTAGATCAATTGCCATCTGGCTGTCATGTTATGGAGATACTCAATAGCCCTGTGGAGAGACCCATAAGGTAATAAATGGAAGTCTCCTGTCCATCACCTATAAGAAACTGCGATCTACTGCTAAGAGCTATCTTTTTGAAGAGGATTTTCCATCCCCAGACTGACATCAAGTCTTTAGTTAACTGTAGCCCTGGCTGATATTTTAACTATAACCTCACGAGAGACCCCACGCCAGAATCACCCATCTAAGCTACTTCCAAAATCTCTGACCCATGGAAATTGTGAGATTATAAACATTAGTTGCTTTCAGCTGCTAAGTTTGGGGGTAATTAGTAACACAGTAATAAATTATTAATCCAGATGCCAATGTGTGTGTCTGTGTGTGTGTGTGTGTGTGTGTGTGTGTGTATCTGATTGCACATGAATGTGACAAAGAGCATGAATCCAAGCTGGAAAATAGTCTTCAGGATATTATCTAGGAAAACTTCCCCAACCTAGCAAGGCAGCCCAATATTCAAGTCCAGGACATCCTTTTTATTTGCCTTGTCAGGTCTTCCACTCCAGAAGCAACCATCACCTTTATCTGTGGGGTGTCTGGCTTGTGTTTAATATTTTTACCTCATGTATAAGTATGCCTAAGCACTAAATAATTGTATGTGTTTTCAAATTTAAGTCAATGTTGTTTTACTGTATTAATATTTGTGATGTTCATTCCACTCATGTATTTTTGAGATCTGTGTGCACACTCTTGATCATTTAACTGCTGTCTGGTATTCCATCTTATCACTTGATTGCCATTTATTTATCCATCCCCCAGTAATCAATATGTGGGTTGTTTTCAGTTCCCTGTTGTGGGTAATTAATATTATCCTCACTTTAAGTTTTCAAGCAAGGAAACATAGAATCATCAGTTAAATGACCCATTTAAGGTGTCAGTTTTAATAAGTTGTAGAACCTGATAATGAACTCATGCCTTCTGGCTCAGGTCAGTAGTCTCTGTTTTTTTAACTTTTATTTTAGGTTCTGGGGTATATGCGCAAGTCTGTAACATAGGTTAACTGCAGACCATGGGAGTTTGGTGTACAGATTACTTCATCACCCAGGTAATAAGCATAGGACCCAACGGGTATTTTTTCTGATCCTTCTTCTCCTCCCACTTTCCACTCTCCACTCTCAGGTAGGCCCCAGTGTCTGTTGTTTCTCTTAGTATCCATGTGTTCTCATTGTGTAGCTCTCACTCATGAATCAGAATATTCAGTATTTGATTTTCTGTCCCTTTGTTAGTTTGGCTTGGAGCATGGCCTCCAGCTCCATCCATGTTGCTGGTAAGAACATGATCTTGTTCTTTTCTTATGACTGCATACTATTCCATAGTGTGTATGTACCACATTTTCTTAACAATCTACCATTGTTGGGCATTTAGGTTGATTCCATGTCTTTGCTATTACATGTCTTTGTACTTACATGTGTCTTTATGGTAGAATGATTTATGTTCCTTTTGGTGTATACCCTGTAATGGGATTGCTGCATCAAATAGTATTTCTGTGAAGTTCTTTGAGGAATCACCATATTACTTTCCACCAATGGTCTTTCTCACTGTATCAGTTGTCTCCCTTCATAAAAGAGAATGAATTGAAGGAAATGTTGGACTGCTTTATCTTCTAAAAGCTCCAGGAAGGAAAATGATCATTTTTAGAGGAGAGCATAAATGTTTTAAGCAAAAGAAAATCACCATCATGTGTTCTAAGGATGAGAAAAAAACTCATGTATGTTAGGAGGGTTATCCCTGATGCTAGGTCTTGTCTTCATATCTCCCATTTTTGTTGTCACTATTCAGTGTGAACAGCATTGTCACCAAATCACCCTAACTTGTGGCTGCTGAACATTCACCCATGGCTTCTCAGCAACAGACAGATTAAGTGTTACAACCACCTTGAGGTCAGCCCGCATTTCACAAAAGCAGGAGGCCATAGGTGACCTTATCTCCCAGCTTCGAGGATCCGTAACTACAAAATCCCACCATTTCTGTCTTTGGTTAACATCCTTCTTTGATTTCAACAGAATATAATGTCCCCATAGAGCAAGTTTAAACCAGTTAACATATAAAGACCCTGATCATATCTTCCCTAGTTTCTCTTTAAAATGTAAGGCTTTGACTAACAATCAAGTTTTACAAATGTACTAAAAGAAGTCTAATTTCTGTTACAATAAAAAGCCTCATTTTCCTTTTTCTAGGGATGGGATGGCATCATGGTCTTTAAGCCACCTGACTCTGTTCCTTGCTATTGAGAGGCTCAGGGGCAATTTGCATAACTTCCTGTAGTTCCCTCATCTTTCCAAGCAGATGTTGTTGATACCTGCCTCACTGCCAGAAGAAGTTTACCAGAAAGCCTGAGCCTGAGAGTCCTTACTAGCAATGGCCCTTCCAAGACATTCCACCTCATTTCCCATTTGTAATTTGGTAGGCTTTTTAATAAAGAGGGTCCCCTGAGTTGGTAAGCTCTGCCTCCTAAGCCCAGGCTCCACCTCCTTGTACATTGGGTTGTCGCAAGAAGGATGCACCTCTCGCTGTGCCTGTGGTATCTTTCATGCCCAATAATTGTTAGCTGTAATTAGGTTAATTTTTTTCCCTTCTTAAAAGAACATGGATATGAAAAGTTCTCAACTAAAAGCCAATGACAAAAGCATATGAGAAAATGCTAATTACCAACAAAAGCAGAGGAAAAAAATGTTCCTAGAAAAGATGAAATTGTAGAAGAGAGAAAAGGAATCATCAAAAGTCTATTCTTGAGTGTCCTCTATGCATGGATTCTTAAATAATCTACACCCTGAAAACTTGAACCAGGCTATTTTGGCCCTGTCTGAACTTTAAGACATGATGAGTTATATTTTTCTTTGCTTTTTGAATGCAAAGTGACAGTTGTGCTTCTAAATTTAACTTTTCCTGTTGGCTGCTTGGACTTTTTGCTCACATTGGGCCCAAATGGGATGTGAGCGGCTCCCCATGGAGTATCAGCTCTGCCATGGGCTGTCACATCCCTGGGGAAAGATGGTCCCAAGGGCTCTGAGGGATAAGTGGCTCTTGGATGTCGCTGTTCTTTCTGTGCAGTGATATTTTTTTCCCCAGAGTTAGTTTCCTTGGCATTCTGTTACTCAGCTTCCCCAGGAGTCCCTAGAATTGTCTCTTTCTTGAGGGAATGTGGGAAGATGGTTGTTTCCTGTGTAATTCTGAAAGCCATTTACGGGATCTCCTTTTAGCTTCTCACCTTTTTGAATGCCTTCTCAGCACTCCCCATGCCCTGAAGAGCCAGACTATTTGTAATTGAGGCACCTGAGCCACAAGGAGGCTAAGGGATTTGGCCAAAGATGCATCACACGCTGTGAGTGAATGCTATGCCCTGATGGAGGGTGGAGGTGGAGTGCTGCTTCTGCTTGAACCTCCATTCTTGCCTTGCTTGAGTGTTTATACTTAGGATGTTTAAGTTAGGTATGGCTTGTGGGATTAAGAACTATCTCATGATACATAGATCAATGGAACAAGATAGAGAACCCAGAAATAAAGCCACACACCTACAAGCATCTGGTCTTCAAAAGAGTCTACATTAACAAGCAATGGGGAAAGGACCCTTTATGCCACAAACAGTGCTGAAATAAGGGGTAGCCACGTGCAGAAGAGTGAAACTAGACTGCATGCTTTCACCATATACAAAAATTAACCAAGACCTCAAACTACAGAAGTCCTAGAAGAAAACATAGGAAATATAATTCTGGACATGGATGCTGGCAAAGAATTTCTGACTAAGTTCTTAAAAGCAATGGCAATGAAAACAAAAATTGACAAGTGGGATCTAATTAAACTAAAGACCTTTTGCTTAGCAAAAGAAACTATCAACAAAGTAAACAGAAAATCTACAGAATGGGAGCAAATAGTTGCAAACTGTGCATCTGGCAGAGGTCTAATATCTGGACTCTGTAAGGAACTTAATTCAACCAGCACAAACAAATAACCCATTAAAAAATGAGTAAAGGACATAAACAGACACTTCTCAAAAGAAGACATACATGTGACCAACAAATACATTAAAAAGTGTTCAACATCACTAATGATTAGAGAAATGCAAACCAAAGCAACAATGAGATATCATCTCACATCAGTCAGAAAGGTTATTACTAAAAAGACAGAAAAGAACAGATGTTGGCAAAGTTGTAGAAATAGCAGAATGCTTATATACTGTTTGTGGAAATGTAAATTAGTTCAGCCACTGTAGAAAATAATTTGGAGACTTCTTAAAGAACTTAAAACAGAACTACTTTTCAATCCAGCAGTCCCATTACTGGGTATATATTCAAAAGACATAGGTACTCATATCTTCATTGCAACACTATTCACAGTAGTAAAGACATGGAATCAACCTAGGTGTCCATCAGTGGTGGACTGAATAAAGAACTGTGGTACATATACGCCATGGAATATTATACAGCCATAAAAAAGAATGAAATTATGTTCTCTGCAGCAATATGAATGGAGTTGAAGGCCATGAACCTAAGGGAATTAACACAAGAACAGAAAACCAAAAAATGCTACATGTTCTCACTTATAAGTGGGAGCTAAACATTGGGTAAACATGGACATAAAGACGGGAACAATAGACACTGCAGACTACTAGAGGGGGAAAGTGGGAAGGGGATGAGGGTTGAAAAACTGCCTATCAGGTACTCTGTTCACTGCCCGGGTGATGGTTTCATTCATACACTAAACCTCAGCAACACACAAACCACCATGGCACATGTATACCTACGTAACAAACCTGCACATTCAGCACATGTATCCCAGAACTTAAAGTAAAATAAAAATAGAAATAAAGAAAAGTTTTGCCAACAAAAAAGGTGTCTTGTTTGTAAAGCCCTTATACAGGAATACACATGTCAGGGAAACTGAGGAGTCCACCTGGGGACCAACCCTGATCTGTGGTGACCAAGCAGACAGTGGTTTCCTTAACCTAACTCAGCACAGGAATCTTTATATTTTTCTTGTGCCTGATATTCATGAAAACAAAGAATTTTTAAAAGTGAGATGTTATCTTTATTAACCATACTTGACCTCATGTCTACATGACACATGACACAGAGGTCTCCTCCACCAGAATACAAAGAGGGCCCTTAGGAAACAGATGTGGGAGAGTGAACCAGCAGTCTCATTGCTGGGTATATATTCAAAAGACATAGGCACTCATATCTTCATTGCAACACTATTCGCAGTAGTAAAGACCTGAAATCAACCTAGGTGTCCATCAGTGGTGGACTAGATAAAGAAATTGTGGTACATATACACCATGGAATATTACACAGCTATGAAAAAATGAAATTATGTTCTTTGCAGCAATATGAATGGAACTGAAGGTCATGATCCTAAGGGAATTAACGCAAATTAATTCAGTTCTTTAGATTAACTAACATATATTAAGGGCCTAACCAGGTGGTCAGCATATTCTCTTGCCTTCTGCTTCTCAGTGTGGTTCAGGGACCAGCCTGGAAGCATCAGTTCCTCTTGGAAACTTGTTTTTCCCCTTCAACCTGGCTGTTGTTTAAATTAAGGAGGCATCATATTTATCATATTTTACTTCAGTGCTATGAGGTTTTCTAATGGACTTATAAAGCAGCGTTTTGAAAGGAAAAGGTCTCTAGTGGTATATTGACAAACTTTAATGTTACCAACTTCTTGACTTTTAGTTTCTTCAACTCTACAGTTGTAAAGGTTGCTCAAAGGGACCTTGCAAAAGGAAAGCTTCTAGCTAGACGGGGAGTGGCTTCATTTTGAAATTGCAAAAGACTGAAGTGACTTTCATTTTCTTACACATTTTGTTTGGAGGGCACAGAAATTAAATGTGTGAGTCTGCCTTTGCAGTCCTCAGGACACCAGCTGAGGGGAGGGGACATTCGTGATGTCTTCCGAAAGCTGGTGTTGGAGAGCTGAATCACGCCAAGTCTCCCATTCATTTGCTGTGAATTTGTCTGAGGGCTTATCAGGATAGATTCTATACTTGATGCACTCCGCAAACCTTTATTGAACGATTTTTTATTAAAGTGTCTGAAATCAGCTGTGTCATTTGCAACTCAGGATGGAGAAATACTAAATGGGGTTGTAGGAGGGGCTTTATTTCATTGTTAAGGAGCCTGTATTATGACTTAAGTACCTCATTTATCTGGCATCGTTGGGAAATCGTTTCTGCCTAAGTGGCTGCTGCTGAGGGTGCAGTTCCTTGCACATCTAGGAACTCGACAAATGTCTGCGGAACGTGGTTGAATGAACTAAATGAAACATCTCTGCAAATGCCAGGCCATTTTGAAAAGTGATAAGCATTTGATTGATATCTTTCTAAAGTAAATTCAATATGTTTTTGTATGTGAGTCACAGTGCACAGAATGTAGATTGGACATTCTTGTGATAAATTGAAGCCACGGTTTTGTAGAGGACATACGTTATTTTACCATCTTGTAATTCAGACCAGGGACTCCTTTGTCATTGCCACTGTGTCCACTGTCACTTCTACTACCTCCTAGGTTTGTCTACCTTTAAAATGTTCACACCCTCTGATCTTCTAAAGTTTCATTCTGATAGCAGATCTATGGGAAGAACATAAACTTTGGTGTCAGGCAGATCAGACTTGAAATCTAGTTCCTCTCACTTTCTTGCTGCAGAACTTGATCAGCTTTCCTAACTTTGCTGAATATGGGCTTCCTCATCTGTCAGATGAAGGATCTGTTTGACATTACATATATTAAGGGCCTAACCAGGTGGTTAGCATTCTCTTGCCTTCTGCTACTCAATGTGGTCCAGGGACCAGCCTGGCAGCTTCAGTGCCTCTTGGAAGCTTGTTAGAAATGCAGAATCTCACACCCCACCCAGACCTACCGGACCTATGGAATCAGAATGTGCATATTAACTAACTCCCTGAGTGTTTCCTATGTACACTGAATTTTGGAAAACGCCGGGCTAGAGCTTCTATTTGTTCTCCTCTTTGGGAGAGAGAACAGGATGTTCCCAAACAACTTTAGTTCATCAAGGCTTCAGTTTTCTGGAAGGGTGAGGAGTTCTAAGCATCATGAGAAGTGGCCTTCAAAAAGAGAGTTGGAACTTTCTGCGAGCTTCTTCTCTGTGTGGTAGGTTAATTTGAGACGGCCCTTTATTGTTTGTTTCTTACCCATCCACATACCGACACAGAATCATCATATAGGGAATGTAAAGGCCAGGGTCTCCTCCATGCTTGTGTGCCCCACAAGTGACACTGGGTCATTGGGACAGGTCAGGACGGCAGAGCATTACACTATCCATGCTATCAGTGTCCGACCAACCTGAGTCTGCATCCTGCACAGCGAAAAGAGTCCAGCAGGCACAGTGGGCCTGAGCAGAGCCGGGCTTGCCATTGGAGGCAGCCCTGGGAGATGGTGCCTGGCCTGTTCATGGAGTTCATGCCATCATCTGGCTACCTCATCTAGGTGTCATGACACCTAATATCTGATTTTTCATTCTCTTGAGAAGATAGACCATTGCTTTCATATTGTCCCTTCTAAAATGTTTCTGCTACATTCTAAACCCTTGCTACACAGAGTGTGGCCTCAGGCCCAAAGGGATCAGCATGGTTGGGAGCTTGTTGGCCACACAGAAGCTCAGCCCCTGCCAGGAAAATGCACTGAGTCTGACCATGAATTTCAAAAGTTCCCAGGTGGTCATGTGCACAGAAGACTTGGAGAAGTGCTGAGCTAGTGTATGTTCAGTAAATATTAATTTTCCCTTCCTTTGTTAAACCTGGTGTATGAAATAAAAATCAATAAGGCTCTGCATGAGAGCTTGAGAAATGAGGAGCTCAGTGTCAGGGCAGGAATTCCATGAGGACTGTCTCTTCTCGAGTCCAGGCCAGTTCTCTGGAAGGTCAGGGTTGCTTCAAGACTGACCTGTGGCTACCGGGGGAGGAACTGACTGCTGCAGCCACTGTTCTTCGTGGTAGATGTCTGAATCCCATGAAGCCTTGCTGAGACAGCCATTGTCTGTGCTGCAGTCATTCAGGGCAGCAAGCATATAAACAGAGCCCGATGCTGCATTCAGCTTCCGGTTACATAACCTCACTTTGGAGTCATACTTTCCAGATGTTGTGTACAGACATGCTCCTTTCTTGCACTACCTGTTTCTTTAGCCACATTCAACTTTTCAGGGAAAGATCACAAAATAAGCTCCAAGGACAGCCAGGGTGCTTTAAATCTAAAATAATGCCTTTTTTAGAGCTTATAAAAAATTGTGTTTATTTGCTTTCCTGGAGTCTTTCTGAAAACTTTTCGTTTCTTTTTCTTTCCCTTTATGTAGTCTTTCTTCCTTCCTTTTTTCCTTTCCCTCCCTCCCTCCCTTTCTTCACTCCTTCCTTTCTTCCTCTGATGGAAAAGCACAGTTTTGGAGCCCTTCCTTCCTTCCTTCCTTCCTTCCTTCCTTCCTTCCTTCCTTCCTTCCTTCCTTCCTTCTTTCCTTCCTTCCTTCTTTCCTTCCTTCCTTCCTTCCTTCCTTCCTTCCTTCCTTCCTTCCTTCCTTCCTTCCTTCCTTT
>CAUYQU010043632.1:0-36227 GCA_963574635.1 Cheracebus regulus | reverse complement strand
GCTGTGAGTCTGATGGGCTTCCCTTTGTGGGTAACCCGACCCTTCTCTCTGGCTGCCCTTAGCATTTTCTCCTTCATTTCAACCCTGGTGAATCTGACGATTATGTGCCTTGGGGTTGCTCTTCTTGAGGAATATCTTTGTTGTGTTCTCCGTATTTCATGGACTTGAATATTGGTCTGCCTTGCTAGGTTGGGGAAGGTCTCCTGGATGATATCCTGAAGAGTGTTTTCCAGCTTGGATTCATTCTCTCTGTCACATTCATGTACACTTATCAAAAAAAGTTCTTCCCACTCTTCCCTCCCCTTACCACAGGAAGAGGAACCTCTCCTCTGGTAACCACCAACATAGACCCACAGTAGAATACTGACCATCTACCACCAATGTTCATTTAAGGCCCAAGGGCTTTTCAGTCAGATTGTGGTGAATGCTGTTTGGCCAGGGACTCACCCTTCAGGGCAGTGGCCTCCCTGCTGGCCCAGGGCAAGTCCAGAAATGCTGTCCAAGAGCCAAGGTCTGGAATGAGGGACCCCAAGAGCCCACCTATACCTCCTCTACTGTGGCTGAGCTGGTACCTGAGGTGCCAGACAAAGTTCTTTTCAGTTTTCCCTCTGCTTTTCTCGAGAGAAGGAGTGTCTCACCACAGCCGCCACAGCTGGCCATGTGCTGGATCTCATCTGAAGCCAGCACATCTCAGAGTCTCACCCAAGGCCCACAACATGTACTACCTGGGTATTGCTGCTGGTTCTTCAGAGTCCACGGGCTCTTTAGTCAGCAGGTGGTTAACTCTGCCAGGACTGGGTCTTTGCCTTCAAGGCAATGGGTTCCCTTCTGGTTTGGGATGTATCTAGATATGTCATCCAGGAGCTAGGATCTAGAATGGAGACTTCATGACTCTGTCCAGTGCCTTATCCTACTGTGGCTGAGCTGGTATCCAAGATGCCAGACAAAGTCTTCTTTATCCTTTACTCTTCCCTCTCCTCTCCTCAAGTGGAAGGAAGGAGTCACTTTTGTTGCTTCAAGCTGCACTGTCTGGGGTCAGGGGAGAGGTGACACAGGTACTCCCTTAGTCATCCTGGCTGGTGTCTCACTAGGTTGTATGCCCCCCACATCCACTGGCTCTGAGCCCAACACAGCACTAGGACTTGCTTAAGAATTATAGTCTTTGTGGTCTAGCATGCCTTTCAAATTTACTTAGAACTGCAGAGCACTTAAAGCCCAGGGTGGTAAGGCTTGCCAAAACTCAAGTTCCAACTACTAGAGGGGCAATTCTCCTCTGGCTAGGATGGTCTAAATGCTCCCTCTGTGGGTGGGGATAGGCTTAGTTTAGCCCAGTTTTGCTTTCTGCTATGAGAGGGCAGCACTGAATTCAACAGAAGGTCCCACGATTACTGCATTCTCCCTCCCCAAAGCACACAGATTCTCCACACCACGTGGCTGATGCCAGGGTAAGGGGGAGGGGCAGTATTCCTAATTCAAGACTGTTTTTCCTACCTGCTTCAGTGCCTCTTTCAGAGAAATTAAAACCAGATGCTGTGATTGCTCACTTGACTTTTGGTTCTTATGAAGGTTTTTTGTTTTTTTGTTTTTTTGGTGTAGATGGTTGTTACATTTGGTGTTCCTAGGAGGGTGGTAGGGGTATGATTGGTGAAGGCTTCTATTTGGCCATATTGCTCTACCGCATTTTCCCTGGCATTCATGATGTGTTTGGATCACTTGGGTATGGTGTTGGACCCCTTGCTTACTAACAGAACCAGTTTCGTTCAGGTATCCAGCTGTTGGGGTCTGGATTTCTCCTTGGTTCCAGGAGGTAAATCTCTGTTAGTACAAATCAACCATGTTAATTATATTCTCCTTGTCAGTGATTATTTTAGGAATAAACATAAGATGGAATTCTGGCAAATGAGACAGAAGTGAAGTCTATGTGTCAGAGAGTGTGCTTCTGGGAATATTTTCCTTACTTAAAAAGAGACACAGAAAAATATGTTCTCTCTAGGCCTTCAGGTGTTGTTATGTGAGGCTGAGGTACCTGGAGCTGCTGCAGCAATCTTGTCACCATGAAAATTCAAGCCTGAAGACAAAGGGCAACATGTTGAGGATGGCAGAGCCAAAAGGTAGGTGGAAAGAACCTGAGTCCTGGAAAACAGGACTGAGCCACTGAATTAAGCTGAATATGCCTCAGTTCCAAATTTCATATCATATAAAATTAGTGCCCTTTTTATTTAATCCTTTTTGTGTGTTGAATTACATGCAGCTGAAAGGATTCCAAAGTGACATGTAGTCACCATCCTTGCCTCCCTTTTCCCAATTTTCTTCATCAAGACTACTTTCTCTTCTCCTTCCTTCCTTCCTTCCTTCCTTCCTTCCTTCCTCTCTCTCCCTCCCTCCCTATCTCTTGTTCGTTAGTTCGTTCCTTCCTTCTTTCTGTCTTTCCTTCTTTCTTTGTCTTTCAACAAAATCTTACTCTGTCACCCAGGCTGGAGTGCAGTGGTGCCATCTTGGCCCATTGCAACCTCTGCCTCATGGGTTCAAGTGATTCTCCTGCCTCAGTCTCCCAAGTAACTGGGACTACAGGAGTCCGCCACCACGCCCGGCTAATTATTATTATTATTATTATTTTGCATTTTTAGTAGAGACGGCATTTGCCATGTTGGCCAGGCTGGTCTGGAACTCCCAACCTCAAGTGATCTGTCTACTTCAGCCTCCCAGAGTGCTGGGATTACAGGAGTGAGTTACCGTGCCCAGCCTATGAAGACTTACTTCTTCATAGATATTCATAGATAGTTGGCACTTGTAAGCTCAAGCATCCATCTGGATCCCACAATGGTGTTCTCCTCTGAGGATATGTATAGGACAGGAATTCTTCAAACCTTCTTTGAATCCCCCTAGATGACTTGCAAATGAACACCTTTCAAGTTGCAAACTGATGAATGCCAGTTCCACACCCTTCCTTTAGAGTAGAGAGAGGCATTCGTGACATTTCAGAGGAATGCCAAGGACTCGGGCTCTTTGGCAGTGTGCTTTATGATGGTCCATTTTGACTTACTTACCTGTCTGGCCCTCTGATCGGGGAATAGTGTCTCTCACACTGCAGGATTCTTCTCTGGGCTGATACTGCTTGCCTGGGAGAGGGATGTTGGGTCACTGAACAAATGGGCAGACTTCAAGAAATTTTATTTCCTAGAGCCTTTTACTTTTTCTTCCTCAAACTGGAAAAACAGGAAAATAAATCCCCCCACATATTTCTGAATTTCTTTTCTTCCCTAGTCCTCACATCTCTAAATATATCAAACATGATAATTTTATGAGCAACCAAGTTATACATAATACATTTTATGTTCTTAAATGTATCAAGTGATTTTAGATCTGCAAAGGATGCTATAAAACAAGAACAGGCAGTGCCCAATTTGTAAATTAATTTAGAAGTATAACTTTTTTTAAAAGTGGGTTTCTTGAACTCAGAATGCTTTTTGTCATAGAAACAATGAGGGTTGAACTCCAAGTGTGGACCACAACAGCCCACATAATCCATAATGTTCTGTAACCTTGTCATTTGCTAACCACACTAATAAAGTTAATGCTTGCTGAGCATATCCTATGTTTGAGACCCATTAATCTAGTCTTTATATGTGTTGTCTCAGTGATTTAATTTTCATAACAGCTCTATGTCAAAGGCAACCAAAGCTCAGACAGGTTATGTAACTTGCCTAAGGACACACAGCATGTATATGGCAACCAGACCCTGTGGTCTCTCCTGCCCCAGGGTTGGCTGTTTTCACATTCACCTTGCCCTCCTGATGGGTTTCAACCACCATTTTAATGAAATAGTGTGAAATGCAGTCATATTTTTATGAAATGTGCATTTTGTCAAATGCAGTCACATTTTTACGAAAAAATATATTCCAAATTCCATTTGTAATGCCAAAAGCATATATCTCAGCCTTGGCAGATAAGCCTTCCTTTGACCTTCCAATTTCTGTTTTCTCCTAAATAGCCTAAGAAAAGGGGAAGAGGAAGAGAGTGAGAGTAAGAGCAAGTGAATGAATGAGTGAGCAAGAGGGGGAGAGAGAGAGAATGAATCAGTGTGATATGCTAGCTTGGCATGAACCCCATACTGTTGTTTTCTAGACAGGCTGGGTCCATCTCTTTCAAATTCATTGGCTCCCCAGCTCCTATTGGTAGCTGAGCTAGAAATGCACACACTACTCATTACATTTCTTCTGCTTTTGCTACCTGTTTATGGTTCAGACACTGACACAGGCTTGAAAAAGGGGCTTGGTGATTGTTCAAATCCCAACTTGGGCAGAAGTTAACTTTGTAAATTTTCAGTAAAACATGGCTTTAAAACAAACGTGATGAACTTTCTGATTTCGCCCCCATTTCTGCCCAGTCGGCAGCTCACCAGGAAAGGGCCATCATAACCTTCTTTATGCCTCGTCTTACCTACTTCATTCAGCCCTCATCTCCTGTTTCTAGACTAGCCATTCTTTTGCTGCTGGGTTATTTCGCCCTTGGTTATTATTAATATTACATTGAAGATTCATAATTTTGTTTATGAAATATTTTTGACCTGGATTTCTGCTCCTTTTCCTTCCATTTTCTGGATTTTCCCAAATTCACTGATCTCTGAAGCTCCTACCCAAGGGGAAAAAGAAGTCAGGGAGAAAGCAAAGCAAAATACCTTGACCAAGGGAAGTTGTTGCAACTGATTAGCTAACAGGAGGTGTTTCCTTCCATTCTCCACGGACTCTCCCACTTTCTCCTCTCATTTTTACAGATAATTGGGAATTGGCCTTATAAAGTGGAAATGACACAAACAACAAAATAGAAAAACATTCTCAGCATAATTGGAACTGAAAATATGTACAATCTAATGAATGCTTGGTTAAGACACTATCCAGGATTTTTAGGAAGGAATGATTTAAAATCATCACCAATATGAGTGAAAAGTGTTCCCTTTGGGAGCCGAGTATCCATGGTCTCCAAAGACCTTCACTGCCATTAGTTGATTAATTAATTCATTAACACCTCGTAGAGCACAGGATATTGACTCCATATGGCACTGAGCAGGCAGTTTGATTTCTTTAGAAAATTTCTCTTATACAAAAGCACAGAAATAGTAAATAATTAAGCTCTAAGCTGCCTCGTTGTGATCTTTTATTGATCAAGGCAGAGATTTGAGAGTAGGAAGGCTTCAGGCGCTCGCTCTAACCTGACTCTATTTGCCCCGCGATGACATGTTACTGTGAGATGCTTGTTCTTGTTATAAAGCCTTTAAGGAAGAAAATAAGCCCACAACATGTTTATAGCTCGCGTTACTTCTGTCCGAGGTTAATCGCCTCACTCTTGAAGACTGAGCATTTTCTGGTGGACTCTCATGAGGCTGAGGGAAGTGATATGACGAGTGTGCTGCCTGCTGCCTTCTGAGTCCTGGCTTCATTAAGCTGGGCCTTAATGCCTTTTTTTCCTCTAATAAAGCTATTAGGACAATGACTTATGATTGTGTGGCTCAGGGAGACCTCCAGGGAATGAAGGAGGCGGGTGAGCAGAAGGGCTTGAGCATGGATCAGTGACAGAGGAGGTGGTCTCAGCCTTTCTGCTGAATGGGATTTTGCCGTTTCCCTCTCAGGGCACCACGTTGCTCTCAGCTCCCATCCCTGCTCACCACTCAGCCAACTGTCTGCCTCCCCTCAGGTCTCCCGGTGGATCCAGGTGGGAAGGAGAGCCACTGAGGTGGGACCATCAGCTGTCCCAATTCCCAAACCTTTCCCCTCTCTTCTGCTCCATCCAGTTCTCTTCACATCTATGCATTCTTTTAGCCACTACCCTCCTTCTCTTTTCAGCAAAACTTCTTGAAGGAATTATATACACCCACGATCTCTATATTCTTGCCTCCCAGGCACCTCCCAATCTGGGATTTCATGCTTCCCTTGTAGCTGCCCCTTGGTAACAAAGCTCATCTCACTCCTCCAGGGGGCAAGTCTAATGGACACTTAGGTGTTTATCTTCTGCCAGGAGGCTTTGGAAATTGTCCACAACTCCCTTCTCAATATCTCCTCCTTTGGGGTTTCTGGCAACTCTTGATAATGTTTTTCCACTTACTCCTGGGGGACAGTTGTGAGGATGCAATGCTTATATCCCTCTTTGAGAAAGGACTTCTCGTCTAGTTGAGGCTCCTTTAGGATTCCCTTCATCTTTGGGCCAAGGTCTTGCTCTTCTCAAGTAGCCCCGTTCAATGACTGAACAAGGCAGTGGTAGAACAGTGCAGTCATTTCTCTCCAGTGTGGATTCCTCTAACAGGAGTGTCTGCTCTGGAGCTCCCCATTGGGTGATGGAGACATTGTCATGCCTGCATCATGGTCTGACCACGCCCTCTGCCCATTCCTCCTGTCTCTTTCCTTTAGCAGGTGTTCCTCCCTAGTAAACCTTTTGCTCTCCTAACTGTCTCAGTGTCTGTTTCCTGGAGGAACCAAATGACACATTTCTTGTTCTCCTTTTGTTGCTGTTACTTTTTGTGTGTCTTAAATGATGGTGTTTCAAAGGCATTGGTTTAGGTGCCCTTTACTTTTCAACTTACCTTTGTTCTTGGTCATCACCTTATTTACCTACATGTCATTCACTCTCTGCCACACTGGCAACTTCCAAATCTCTCTCTCAGATCATGTCTCTCCCCAATCTTCAATCTGTGTGTCTCTGCTCTGCGGAGCTCTCCATCTGGATGTCTTGCAATCACCTCAACCTTCACATATTGCAAAACAGAAATAATCATCCCAAGCTTTTGTTCTTTGACTAAAAAATTGATCCTCACATATTTTTTGCTAAGAGAGTGACACCTGTGAATTACATCTCTGTGCCTGAAACCTTCGTCCTGTTCTTGATTCTTCTGTTGCCCTGTCACCCACAGTCAACTCCCAGATCCAATTCCCTCCAGATCTTTCATGTGACTGCTGTCTCCATGCTTGCTGGAGCTGCCTTTGTTCTGGCCTGGATCATGGCAACTGCCTTCTGACTAGTGTTTCTGTTTGTAATCCCACACCACTCAGTCCATTCTTGAAGTCATTGTCAGAATGATTTTAAAATATAAATCGGGTAACCTTTCCCTGATCTATCCCTTCTAATAGCTTTTCAAGATAGATCCAAACATCTCAAGGTGGGTTTGGGAAGTGATTCTCACAGTGTAGTCCCTGTAATATGGGAGGGGGCAGGGAAGTGCTGGGTAGAGAAGGGTGGGGTATCTGGTGAGGGCTCCACCCTCAGGCCTTTGCCCATGGACCTAAGTGAAAACAGGCACTCCTGTTTTCACACCCAATGTTGCATTTTTCCAATACCCCACTGGCCTGCCATGCCCCCATTCCTGTACCCATATAAACCTGAGACCTTAGCAGGTACACACACAAGTGGCTGAACGTCAAGAGGAACAGAGCAGCAGAGAGCTGCAGGGTGGCACCGCAGAGAAGGAGGAAAAGGCATTTGAACGTTGAGAGGAGTTCAGCCAAGAACGGCCAAACTCCAGGAGAAGATTATCTCCTCCCCCGAACCTTCCCACTTCAGGTCCCTATGCCACTGGAAGCCACCTCCAGTGCTCAAGAGTCTCTGTGTTCATCACCTTTCAACAGTTCATGTGACCTGATTTGTCCAGAAAGCCAGAATTTGGGAGTGGGGTTAACACTCAGATGTCCCTGGATGGCAAGGCTAAAGGGACACACTGTAACACATGCTCACCTGGTTTCTGGCACCTGTCAGTCTGCGAGCTCCTCCTACCCCCAGGGGTTAGAGCAGCGGTAGACTAAACAGGTGAGCCACACCCATGTTGCATGTCCCGCGAGGGCAATCAGGGAACTCTCCCATTTCACCTGGACCACGAGTGTCAGCATCACCTGTGAACTCATTAGAAATGCAAATTCTTAGACCCCAGCCCAGTCTTATTGAATGAGGAGCTCTGGGGCCCAGCAATCTATTTAACAGGCTCTCCATGATGCATGCTAAAGTGCGTCAGTAGCTTAGGAAGTTACCCACATCTCTAATCTTTGTACTCCAGGACTCTCCTGTCCTTCTGCTCGGAACACACTGAGTAAACTTGCCTTTTCACCAAGAGGCTTCCTTTGCTGGCTCTGTTTCGTCTTCAAAAATCAGTGCATGTGTCATCTCCTCCAGGAAGCCTTCCCTGACCCTTCTCTAGCTGAGCCAGGCACTCCTCCTGCCATAGTTCCCTATGTTTCACTCTATCACACTCTTATCTCACTGTGTTATAATTGCCTTTTTACCAGGCTGTATCTCCTGCCAGACTGTAAGCTTGTTCAGAAGAGAGACTGTCTTTCATCTCTGACTCTCCGGGGCCTGGCTCTTCGCCAGATCCAGAGAAGGGGCGCGGTAATGATGTCCTGATGGAATAATATTAAGTACCCACCTTTGCTAGAGTTGCTGGGCTATGGTGGCACTATCAGCTGCCTGCAGCAGGTGTATTTAGCCTTCTCCCACAGCTTCCAGATGCCTCTGGACATCTACCCTAAAGTAACAGGGCTAGAGTTTAATCTCACCCTGTCTGTTTCATTTTAGCCCTGGGGAGCTAGATGCTGGCATGTGCTAATTGGATGATGGCATTGAGTCTGACTGGCCTCATAAATGTGTGCATAGTCAGTGAACAGAACACAGTTCAAACAGAATCATCTTGGAAATGCTTTGATTCTCTCAGCTAAGCATTCTGACCCTGCACTCCTGGGAGCCTGGCATCAGTCTGCCATGCTGTTATTGGTAAGACCCTGCCTTGGAGATCAGCTCTTTGGGGGAGGCAGCAGTGGCTGCTGCCGCTATATCTTCCCAGACTCTTTAACCCTGGAAGGCCTTAATTTGTCCATCTTCACAGTGGGTGTCATCCAGGTTAGTCACGTGCTATGCTGAGTGCTCCAGGCACACGTCTTTCTGAATGAATCTAACTTGAAAGCACAGAACATTAGGCATGCCGCTTGAAATGCAGCAAAACCAGAGGGAGAAAGCTGAGGGGCTATGCTGGTCTTTTTAGGCAGTCTGGGAGCCCAAGGAAGGCCTGTTCAGATGCTAATAAAAAAGTGGAGTGGAGGAAGGTTACTTCCTAGTCTGAGAAGAGTGATGCTTCTCCTTTTCCGTCTCCTGTCTTGGCAGCTCCTGCCACTTCCAGTAGTCCTACATGCCTCGGCAAGAAGTCTAGACGACAGACTGGAGGGGTTTGAGCTCGATGGAGCAGGTTTGCATTCCTGGTGTGCTCACCTCAATCCCTTGTGAGGCCAGATTCCCACATTGCACTTGTCCAAGAGACAGCTTTCTCCCATTAGTCACCCCTCAGACCAAGTACATCACTTTAAGGCAGTGAGTGGTCCTTGATCTATTTTAGAGGATCGGGAACTCTTTTAAGAATCTGAGAAAGTGATGGCAGTTCTCCTGGAAAGAGGAACAGTTCCTCAGAGGTACACTTTCAGGTGGTCTGTGGAATCCTGAGGTTTATCCATTAACCCATGGAACCTATAGACTTCGGATAAGGAATCCCTGCTGCAGTTGCCCCTAGTCTTTTCTGCACCATGGGCTCCTTCTCCATTGGCTTTCCCCCTTAAGCCCCAGGCAGAATCACTCCCTTCTCAGAGCTTACACAGTATGTGGCCTTTGCTGCAAAGCAAAGCGCAAAAGGTCACATGGCCTAAGTCTCCAGAATTAGGCTGGCCTGGATTGCTGGCTGTGGTTCCTATCCTTGGTTTCCCATTTAGGGTTGCTATGTGACCTTGTGGACTGATTGATTAACCATGCTGAGCGTTAGTTTCCTTGCTGATTAAGTGAGCATGGTCACAGGATCTGCCTCATGGCATGATTGCGAGAATTCAATGAGACGTTGCATGTTAGGGCCATCCACAAGGACTGGCCCTGAGGGAGAACATGGGGCTGGGCATTTTATTGCCTCCCACAGGGTGTGTGCATAGCAGAAATTCAATTAATGTTGGTGAAAGAAGAGGAGGAATAAGTAGGCTAAGAAGGAGATATGTTTGTACCTATGACAGTGCTGCATGTAACCAGCCAGGCAGCAGTAAAATGGGAGTAGTCCTGACCTTAGCATCCCCATTCTGCTTAGGAGCCTGAATTTTGCCCAAAGTTGGAAAGTTGGTCACCCAACCTAGGTCCTGATGGGTATGGATTAAGTGAGATAAGAGGATTAAATGGAAAAGTGTAGCAGGTGTAGAAACCCTGGCTTTGGAGCCAGAAATGAGTTCTGACTTTGGGCAAACTTTATCTCTCAAGGCCTCAGTTTCCTTAAATGAAACGTAGGGATATTGACGCCTATCTTGTAAGACTTTTGTGCAGACCGGATTAACTATAAAAAACATTTAGCACATAGAAGAGACTGAAGAAGTGGAAGCTATAGCCATAACTGTTAACTGTGGAAGGCTGAACAAATGTGAAGTCTGAAAATCACATTCACGGTGTCATTGTTCATTTCAGGGTTAGGATTAGTCCTAGCACTAGACGTGGAGGTTGGGAACATGCCCGATTTAAGGTTCTAAGTTGAAACTGCTTAAATTTAAATCCTGGCTGTACCACTAACTAGCTGGGTGACCTTGGGGGAAGTTAATTAACCTCCCTGAGCTCTAATTTCTTCATCTGTGAAATGGAGATAATAATACCACCTACCACACAGAGTTGCTTGATTGTGAAGATCAAGTGGAAGAATGTATATACCACATTTAGTGTAGTGTTTGGCACATAGCAAGTGCTCAACAAATGGTAGCTTTATTACTATTACTGTCTGAGGGAGGGGGAAGAGGAGGGTCCATACCCCAAGCCCTACCTTAGGCCGCAGCGCTTCCCAGGGAGCAGGAGTCAGCCCTAGCTTCTCGAGGAATTATTTTGTTTTGCTTTTGTTTTACAGCCAAGTCTGGACAATTGGCAGGCTGCAGGTGGCCTGGTCTGGGCTAAGCCAGGGGAAAGGCCAGGGACCCATAGACTCCAGGAGCCATGGAGACACTGTATAGTCCAGGACAACATGCTGTTTGGAGTTTGCTCTGTTGGAGATTTTCTGTGCACGTTTCCTGAACAACTTGTTCTTCTCTTCCCTGGTCCCTGGATCCCCTGCCAAGTGAGGTTTCCAGGAATAGACCTGTCCTCTCTTAGGTAAGGAAAGTCCATTTCAGGACACCTGAGGGCAGAGGCCATGTGGGTCCAGGGCTCTGTGCAGCGCAGCTCCTCCAGGAGAGCCCCCAGGCCCAGCAAGCCTGCTGGGCTTTGTTCATATTCATCCTCACTTGGAGCGGCACCTTTTCTCCAGGCTGTGCGGGAATGTGCATCACCATGGAAACGCTGGAGGTGAAATCACTCAAGTGTTGGCAAGCGGAGTTTCTCTCTGGAGCTTGGAAAAATGGAGAGCAGGCTCACCATGTCACAGACAGGAAAGATGCCCTTAAAACAACACGAATGCTCTCAATTCCACTTGGGGCCCTTCCCTTTAAATAAAAGCTGAACAATAAATGAAAGAGAAATGTTTTCAGTCTCTAGATCGGCAACCCTAGAGAGTCCACTTGGAATGGACATGTCGATCCTTTCTGGCTTTCCTAATCTGCTACGTCTTGTAGACTGGATAACACATTCTGTCTGGAAAGAAATGGGGTGACAGCTCAGAGCTGATATTTTAAATCGATGAAGCCGAAGCTCAGAAGTGCAGACTGTTGTGCCTGTTGGCCATTTCTGGTCCTTTGGCTGATTTTTGGGCCCAGAACACATTTTCTAAATGAGAATCTGACAGGTTTCTGGTGGCTACAGTCAGCAAAGATGTGTTTGCTCACCTGAGATAACTGTGCCAAGATAAGCTGTGCCCATACCTGTTCACAGGCCGCCCCACCCACAGGCTTTTAAGGGCTCTATGCCTGCTCCTAGAAATGCTTTTGGCAGTGAAGGACATCATAGCTCTGGCTGCCTGGGCTAGAGCAGGGGAGGGGAGGAGAATCTGAGTGTGCCAGTGGTGGATGGCCACTAGAACAGCTTAAGGAAGACTTTGGTTAGTTGGGGGATCTGCACATGCCCATAGCTTGGCGAGGGTCATTGGTGTGGACCACTTGAAAATTCTAGCTCAGTCTCAGAGTTACATGATTCTTTCTTATTTTCCTCTATTGGATAATTTGTCTTCTTTCATCAAGGGCAGTTTTGAACACATTGTGTAAAGGTTTGGCTTCATTCATTCACTCATTCATTCAACAAATATTCATTAAGAGCTGTCATGTGTCAGTGACCTTATGCTAAGGTCTGGTTACAGCCTTCTTGGAAATAGTCATGGACCAGGAAGTTAGAATAGATATATCACAGATAAAGACACTTTTTTTTTTTGAGCAAAAGACCAGTGCTTTCAGCAAATGACTCTATTTTAAAAGTTGTGACTTTTCTGTTTTTATCAGGGACTTTGATTAGTATGTCAAAGGATGTTAAGATAAATAGGCAGACAGACCAGAAACACCAAACACCAATTGGCCTTGAAACTACAGACAGTGCTTTACTTTGCCAGGTGAAAACAGATAGGTCAATCCAAAGGCCATTGAACTTATTCCATTCTGTGCTATTAAGGTTGCCCTTTAACCTCTCAGTGCTTTAGTTTTTCTCCATATTAAACTTTAGTCAGAACAATTAGAATACTCCGCATGTCAGAGATCCTAATATGGGAAGAGCTAAAGTTTGGAGATGCTGGCATGTGGGGTCAGTGACACCTCTCCTGGTATCTGACTTATGGGGTATCATTTACACAGATTATGATGTTGTGTTCTGGAGTTAGGCAGCTTTGAAGGGTGGGGCAGAGTCAGGTGGAAACTAAGCCATCATACACATTTGGGTTTATTATAGCAGCAAATGGTACCTCAACAAACACACTGTGAGCCCTGAGTTTTTCCTACCAGAATCTGCTTGGGATCAGGAACCCGCTTTTGGTCCAATCATTTGCGGCAAAGGATTCCTGTAGAGAAAACTGTGGTTATCTCTGCTCAGGAAATGGTGTAAGGCTTCTCTCAGTAGGGGCTTCAGTGGAGAAGTTTTTCTTGGAAGGGGATTGTGAGCATGGCAGTTACCTTGAATTACTGTCTAACGTTGCTAGGTTAAAAAAAAAACAAAACCAAACAAGCTTCTACATAACCAAAATCTGCCGTCTGGTGACTCTCCTTCTTATTTCCAGCTCTTCTTTTTGTAGCAGTTTATCTCATTCTCTGTTGTCATGTTTCCAGGGGTTCCCTTTTCTAAGCTGCTCTCCAGTTGCAACCATATTCCTTTATGGAATAAGGTCCTGAAGCATGGGCTTTGGAGTCACAGAGACATTAGCTCAAATTCAGCTGTATCTCCACACCACTGGTCTTGTGATCATGAACACATTATTTCTTTGAACCCCAAACTCTTCACCTGTAAGATGGGGATGTAGGCACGTTACAGGACTGTTGCATGTGATGAGATCCTGTGCCTGAAGCACCCAACATCGTGCTCTGTACAGTAAGTTTCCACTCAGCAGCAGCTGTGATTTCTTCCGTGTTCGATGTTGTGATTTCAGACCCTCCAACCTTCAAAATTGGTTAGGGGCTCTGAATATACTGAGGTTGGTTCAAATGCAGTGGCACTTGGATCTGAGCAGAGTTCTGTAGCTGGTATCCAACTGATGTCAGCTCAGAGGACCACTGCTTCTTTTTTTTTGAGATGGAGTTTCGCTCTTGCTACCCAGGCTGGAGTGCAATGGCACGTTCTCGGCTCACTGCAACGTCTGCCTCCTGGGTTCAAGCAATTCTCCTGCCTCAGCCTCCCGAGTAGCTGGGACTACAGGTGCACATCACTATGCCCAGCTAATTTTTTGTATTATTAGTAGAGACGGGGTTTCACCATGTTGACCAGGATGGTCTCGATCTCTTGACCTCATGATCCACCCACCTCGGCCTCCCAAAGTGCTGGGATTCTAGGCATGAGCCACCGCGCCTGGCCAGACCACTGCTTCTTGTGCTGTGGGTTCAGTACTTCTGCTCCTTTCCACTGGTTAGCATGCCTGTCAAGTCACTGCTCATTTCATGGCACTTGTTCTTGACTGGACCTTCAGATCATTAGGGCAGTAGCATTATACTAACTCACCCAGGTCAACCCAGATATCATTCTTGGTCCTAGGCCTTGACATCTCAGGGCATCTCCCATGGCACTGCCAGCTGGGAGGTGGTTTTGGGAGCCTGACACTTTTTAAAGGACCTTTGAAAGAAGTCTATAGAGCAATAATTCTTAACCTCCCTTGGCTCATGGATCTTTTGGAGAATTTGATGAAAGTCCTGGCTCTCCTCTCTAGAGAAACATCCACATGTACATTTACACAGTGTTTCGCATACTATTTGGGAACTCTCCAAGGAGTGTGAGCCCTTGGCTGGCAAGGTTGGATTGGGAGCATGCCTGCCACTTGTGGGGAGCTGTGAACTCTTTCTAGGGAGGGAGCTCTGGGCAGCCTGCCCTCCCATGGCCTCAGAAAAGTGAGAAGGATCCAGGCACTTTTCTCATCGAGTTCAGATCAACTGTGTGAAACCTCAGAGGGGCCTTCTCTATGCCTGCCTAGCCATCTCAGTCTGAGCAATCCTACAGGTTCTGAACATTAATCGGTGTCATTGTGAGTCTGCAGATGTTACATGGAAGTTAATTGGTTCTTTGGAGGAAAATGAGTCACCATCCATGAGAATAGGCTTCAGGGCAGCCACATACAGAGGAAAAGGAAAACGAAGCTGCACACAGAAAAGATCAAGTGTGCCCATGCTTCTCCTCCTAGACCGCAATCCGAGATGAGCCCACTTTTGCTGATGGGGCTTACAGAGGTTTTCAGAACCAGTGAGACAAAGGACACTGTCTCCTCCTCCCCCGTCTTACTTTCTTTCCCTCCTCTTCTGCATGTGGAGCCACATCCAGTGGAGGGGGAAGGGGACAGGCCATCCGCCTGACTGTCAGAGCTGATCACTGCTGACCTTATCAGAACACAGAATCAATACACTCTCCTCCCAGCAGCCCAGAAAAATCATAAGGAGTTTGAACCAAAGCAATTTGAAGTGCAGAATCGTCTGAATCAGAAGGGAAGCCAGGGCACTGTTGGACCTCTGAATCCTCCCATGCCCTTCTTCAGAGTCAGGCGAGACCAGTAACCCCATTAGAATTCTAGTGCAGGATGGGCACCTGATGTGGGGAGAAATCCAGAGCAGCTGCTGTTAATCAGCCCCACTCCCAGCTGGCCGGTACTCTGGGTTCAGAGCACGAGCTGTGTTGTGAAGGAGGGCTGTGAGGTTGAGGGCAAGAGCCTGGGACGATGGTGTTAGTCTTTACCAGGACACTTCAGTAGGTTCTTTCCAAGCCTGGCCCTGGAGCAGAGATCTCTAGGTGAGGAGAGCAAGATCACCTGGTGAGCATTGAACAGGCCCTGGAGACAAAACTCCTTATCGGAGGAATTGAGAAGGGACTGAAAAACACCTGCTAACTATGAAACAGGCCATCCAGAGACAAAACTCATTACCTGGGGGAAATTAGAGGTAATTACACTTCCCTGTTCTCTAAAGCAGGCATCTGGTTCTAGATTTCTTTCCCTCTCTAAAATTTATAAGTAACTAGAATTTTTATACATCTCTGGAATGCCATGCTGAAACTCAATGTGCAAGCTTTGCTGACATTAAGGCACCAAAATGCCTGCAGACATCATTCATCATGACCTATGAGGCTAATACAATCCAAATTACCCTTCAGCTCATGCCTTAAGGTCCATAAATGCTCCCAAAGAAACATCTGCCGAGGCTTGCTCAGTCTTCCCTCGCTGAGGTGCCCCGCTGAACCCTTTTACAGTGTTCTTCCTTCCTAGTAAACTTTCCTTTTCCAAACCTATGCTATTGTTGATAAATTCTTTTTATTTATCACTTCCTAATGCCAGGGCTCTGACACCCTGCCTGGCACTAGGCTCTAGCTGTGCCCTTGTAAAAGCCAAGCTGTGTCACTGATTTAGTGCTAGATGGCCTTCATCATGTCACCATCTCTCTTTGCTCTCTCATTCATTTGCTGTTCTATCTTTCCTCCAGACTTGCTTTTTTCTTTCTACTTTGCCTCTTTATTCCAGGAGGGGTAAGATTGGGAAGAAGGAATGGAAGAGAAAACCACTTCGGGTGAAAGGGAAGGGGAGTGAGAAGGGATCACCTGGTGCCCAGGAGATGGGTCAGCCTTCATGCGGAAGGTGGGTCACCCCAGTGACTGGTTTTGGATTGAGGTGGGGGGAGCCCGGCCTCTCTAGAGCATCAGAGGCTGTTCCCTGGTGGCAGTGAGGCCTGAGCTCTTCTTGGCCATGTCTTCCATCCCTTCTCTGGCCTTTTCAGTCCTTCTAAGAACAAACTAGTGTCTTGAGTGCTGTGCACCCCCCGTGCCCGGTATTCCTGGCACCTTAGAGCTCTTAGCAGTTGGAGCCAATGTGGCCCACGTGCTCAAGGATGGCAGAGCCATGAGACATCCTTCTTAACGCTGTACTTTAATTGTCCCTCTGGTCTTTCTCCGTCATTTGGCAGCTAGTTCCTTGAGGGGAGGGACTCATCTGGCTCACCCTTGTGCCCTGGGAGCCTGTCCCAGGAGCCTAACAGAGCAGTCTCAGAGACTGGACTTCCTGAGAAGTGCTCAATGGGAAGGCAGGACCAGTTGACCAGCTGATTTCTTCATTGATCCCCACATAGAGATGTCTTGGCCAGCCTCTCTGTGTCCTCGTCACTTTGTTGTTGAGCAAGAACATGGGCAGCCGAGCTGGTCACCTCCTCAGCCTCATCACACACTCACACAGTCATGCCTTTGCAAAGCTGGCACTCTCTACCCAGGCACAATGAATCGCTGTCTTCTCTGATTTTGAGTTCTCAAAGGACTTTGTATTCACCTTTTTTATAGCACCAATCACGTTGTGTTTTATTGGTTGTTTGCATGGCTGTCTCCTCTTATGCAGACAGTTCATCTGTTCCACAAACACTTGTCAAGTACCAGCCTCTGCCAGGTGTTGAGAAACATGAGGAACAGCACGGGGAGGGTTCTGGTCCTGATGGAGCCAAGTGGGAGGATGGATGGCCTAGACAACGCCAGGCACAAAGTAGGCCCGCATCATATGCTTATAGAATAGAATTGAGGCTATGGTTATTTGGAGAGGTAAGGCAGGGAAGGGAGCTGATATTTTATTGTATCATACATACAGAGAATCTAGAACTGGGAGGGAAGAAAAGTTAGCAGAAACCAATAAAATCATGTTGGCTGAGGTGGGCTGGGGGAGGGAGCCCAGCAGGTCAGACCATTGCGAGGAGAGCATTAATGAGGAGCCTGCCATCCACAGGGCTCATCCAAGGCTGAGGCTGCATGTGTTCTGCCAGCTATTTATACCTGCCATCACTGTAGACAGATACAGATCTGTGGCTGCCAATGCTGGGGGCGGGGGGTGGGGGCGGGACAGTTATCAGGAGAGTGTGCAGGGAGCCACAGTGGCAGGGGGGTCCTGGAGCCCACTTTATTAATTGAGGGGAATGTAATGCACCTGATTTCTTTTAATCACATGGGTAAATGGAGGGAAACCATCCCGGAGCAAGCACTAAAGCAGCAAGGAAGAAGCAGCACAGATTGGCGCTCTCCTCTGGATGGATGGAGATGGTGAGGTGGGGAGCAGATGGGAGTGGTACCATGAGCCTCTAGAGTCACCAGCATGCACAGCCCATGCCTATGGTGCTGGAGAGAGGCTTGCCAGTTCCCTGAACAGGCTGACATGCCCCAGTGGCAGGTGAGGCCGCCAGTGTACCAGCTGTCAGCATTTCCTGATGGAGGAGCTGGGAGCCAGCCTCTTTGGAGCAGGGGAGCACCAATGCTCGACTTCTCTTCCCAGTCTCCCTTCCCACACAACTGGGCTCCTGGGCCCAGGCATCCTGGGAAATTTTCCATGCCCCAGAACCTCATCAACCCTCAGGCAGGGAGCAGAAACGAACGTGGCAGTACCAGCTGCAGATGGCCACAGTTTCTAAATAAGCATTTCATTAGTCTGGAACCCAGGGAAAACGTGGTTCAAGTTATAGAGAAAAATAGATGAGTAAGGAGAGCCTGATTTTAAATCCTGCTAGTTGTGCTCAGTGCATCCATAAAAATAAGCGGAGTTCCCTTTTTAAGGGGACCACTGTTAATTAGCCGCGGCAATCATTCAAGCACTTCATCCAGTAATAACGTGGTTATGCCATGCTGGGGAAGAGCGTATGGTTCCACATATCCTTTTTATACCTACTCCTGTCATGCCGAAATTGGCTCCTTCACTTCGTAACTGTGCTTTATGTAGGAGCTGAACGGGAATAGCATTGCTTGTGTTTATACTTGCTGTCCTCCCCTGGATGGCCAATTCTTCCTTGTTCCTCCTTCCAGAGGTCAGTGCTCAATCCTGATTGGAGTAGACATCTGAGTCCATTTCCATGAGCTGCGTGTTCTGTTTCTCTTTTTCTTTCCCCATTAAGTGATGCCCAGGAGTGCTTTCTGTGTCCTCTGTATAACCCCTATTGGCTTGCACGGAGTTCTTCATGCATCCGGGTGAATAGCAGGAGTCCTGCTGCCCACCTTCCCAAGATGAGGCTTCCATTCTTCTCTCATCTCCCCTGACAGGCTTTTCCTGCCCAAGGAGGAGTTTAGACTGTGATTCAGAAAGCCTCCTGCATGCCACTGTGGTAGGACGTTTTAGCAGGTGACAGGGAATGTGTGGGGCACCTGAGACCTGATGTGAGTCCCAGCTGCACTGCTGATAACCACTCAGCTCCATTTTTCTCTTCTGGAGGGTGGGACTGAGAGGCTCTGTTGCTGGGAAGAATGATGGCTACCAAGCTCCTGGGCAGCTTCTGATCTGCTTCCTTAGATGTTGATCAGCTTGGGCCTACCTGAGGTATGAGGCCAGATGACCTGAAAAGAACCTTAAGAAAGGCTAAAGAGCCTCTTATTTTAAGGCTGAGTCTGGGTGCAAAGGTTCTTGGGTTCTGAGTAGGGTCTGTTTGCTTTGGTTATTCTGAGATGCCCTTGACTTTTAAAGACACCGTGGATCCTCATTAGTATAATAGCAAGTGACTTTTGAGCACATATCATATGTAAACTCTGACCTGGTGGTTTGTACTCTTTGAATTATTTAATCTTTATCACCTCCCTATGAGGTAGATAGTACTATTCTCAATTTATGGATAAGAAGGCCGACACTTAGGGAGTCCTGAGCAATGGGTCTAAGATCTCACATCTCTGTTAAGTGTGAGAACTGGGTTTCAATTGGTCTGTTGGCTCTCACTTCTATCTTTACACTATTCATTACTGGCTCTCCAGAAATCGAAGAACCCAAGTCGAGCAACTCCCTAGAGCAGCTCTGTCCATCAGAACGTTTTCTGCAATGATGGAGAAGTTCTGTTCTTTGTCCAATATGATAACCGTTAGCCACTTGAAATGTTGCTAGTATGACAGAACCGAGTTTTAAATTCAACTTGATTTTAATTAATTTAGATAACTCATGTGGCTAGTGGTTACCATATTGGATGGTACAGCCCTAGAGCTTGCATTTTGCTGATGCAAGTCCCCAAGGAGACTCCAGGAGCTCCTAATCAATGGCTCCTGCTTACACTCCTACCCTACCCCCATATATGGGACATACTTAGTGCCTACCTTCCTATGGTTCTATTGTGAACTGTACTTTAACTTTTGGTTTCTTACCTTTACTCTCTGGGCCTCCAGTTTCCCAGCTAAGCTCCATGTGCTCTTTCTCCTCTACTGAACTCACTCTGCTTCTTGTCCACTGGGAAGTTTAGATTCTCTCAGTCTTACGAGGAACCGGGGACTCTGCCTTGGCTCTGTAGCTGTAATTGACAGTCCTTTTATCCCTCTAGAAGTGGCTGGTGCTTGGGCACATAAACTCCTTGCACATTCTTGGCAGTTTGGGTATCACATTTTTCTTTCTCTTTAAAATATCCTCTCGACTCGTTATAAAAGTAATGGATGTTGGTTATAGAAAATGTGAAAAACATGGAAAAAACCTATAGGCGGAAACAAAAACTGTGAGCCATAGTACTATTTAGACATGATCACTTTTATAATTTGAGCTTTTTCCTTCTTTATATATGTATTTCTAATATAAGGAAAATACCATGTATAGTCTCAATTTTTATTTACCAATAGATTATGAAGATTTTGTCATTAGATATACTTCAAAAATATGGTTTTAAATGGGTATAAATTATTTTCTTGTGTGAGTATATCATGGTTTATTTAACAAATGCCTCAGTAGGACATTTAGGTTATTCCCAATCTTTTAATGTTACAGATAACACTCATCAGTATCCTGAGAGCTGATTCAGAGAATTATTTGTATATATCTGTAATAAGTTCACTAGAGCAGATTCCTAGAATTGCAATTGAGAGGTCAAAGGCTGTGCATGGCTTAAAGTTCTAGCTTGATATTGTCAAAATTGCTTCCAGGAAGATTTTTACCAAGTCTTATTCCCATTCACAGGGAATGAGATTGCCTGACTATGTTGGGATCAAATGATCTGAGCAAATGCCCACCCCTCATATCCACCATTGTAATTTAAAAAAATTGGAATTAGATTTTTCACTTACTATTGCTGTGTAACAACTTATCCCAAAACTTACCAGCTTAAGCAACCACTTTATCTTATTCACAATTTTCTGGAACAGTAATTTGGGAAGGTCTTGGCTGGGCAGTTCTTTCATGAGATCTCTGATGTAGCTACTGTCAGAAGTTGACTAGGGCTGGAATAATCTGAAGTCCTTGATCAGACTAGACCCAAGATGGCTCATTCACACAGCTGTATTTGGTACTTCCTGTTGCCTGGGAGCTTAGCTGGGGCTGTTGACTGGAGTGCCCACATGTGAACTCTCTAGCATGGTGATCTTACGGTATTGGACTTTTGACACAGTGGCTAGCTTACTCCAAAGTGAATTTTCCAACGGATTCAAGTGAAAGCTGCATGGCTTTTTCTGACCTAGCTTTGGGAGTCATATAGTGTCACTTCTACCATATTCTGTTGGTCAAAGCAGTCATAAGTTTGTCCAGATTCAAGAAGAGGGAATATGGACTCCTCCTTAAAATAGGAGAAATGTCAAAGATTCAATGCTATTAAAAAACTGTCATGGAAGATATTTTACATGTAAGCATTGGCTGGACGGTATTAGTGATATGCTCACCATCAATGATACTCAAGTGTTTGAAGGACCTTTGTCTAAGAAAATGTTCAAAGACCATCCAGGATATGCAAGGTGGCTGTCATGGGTCTTCTTGTGCTGTGTTCATGTATATGTGAATATGTAAAAACAAGAGTAGGCTGAGATTTTTTTAGTCAATGTGAGCAAACAGTCAAGAGTCCATGGTCTGGGGTGAGTGCCATCACTGATCTAGGATTGGCTGGCTGGTGACTGCCAGGCATCTCTGACATCAGCAAGGAGATTCAGAGACCAGTCAGGCAGGAGGGCTCTGTTATTGATGCCTCTTCTGGGGAGTAACCTGGGAGCCCAGCAGCAAGCCTCAAATTTGTGACCAGCCAAGAAATGGCTAATCCACTACACCTACCATGTCTGCACTACAGGAGTCCCATCCCCAGGACCAGGGTGAAGGAACAAAGAGAGACTCACCTGGTTCTGACCATTGACTTTTAGTGAATAGACTTTTGTTTTAGGACCTTGAATATCAATGCCTGATTTGATCAACCTTGGACAAGATAGTGAAACAGAGAAATCCCAGAAGGCCCTGATAGGTAACTGTGTTCATTGGTACCTCAGTCTAGCCTTGGATATCCATGTTGCCATCTCACCTTAGATAATCCTTGACTCATTTCTTAAAAAAGTGTGCCCTACTTTACTTTATTCCCAACTGGACGGATGACCTAGCTACCTCTCAGGGTTTGGGGGGCCAGGATCCTGTTTCTGAGCTTTAAAACTCTTCATGACTCCCTAGGTCCATACTCACATTTTCTGCATGGTTCCCTCTAGAGTCACCCAGATATTAATTAGGAATGGAGCCCACATCTTATCAATCACCTCTTACCTCTGCACAGCATACAGCAGGGTAGTGTGTATTAGAATCTTCTGAAGATGTTTTAAGAATACATATGATCAGGCCCTACCCTTGACATTGGGTTAGATTTCTAGAGAGTGAGAGTTTGGCATGTCTACTTTGAAACAATTATTTGACAATTATGTTACCATTCTCCTTCAAAGAGCTGTAGTTTATAAGGTGTTTTCTTTTACATCTGTCACCTCAGTTGATCCTTGTAAAAGGTAAGACAGGTGCTATTACCTGTTTCACAGAAAAGGAAACTGAAGCACAGAGAGCTTAAATGACTCGTTTGTAAATCTCAGAGCCACATTTGAACCAAGAATTTCTGTCTTCTCTAGAAACCATTTGGCAGGTTCCTTTCTGTGAAGACCTCATAGGCACTTCCTTCACCATGGCATTTTTTGGGCTGTGAGTGGGGTGACTGGCAAATGTTTTGCTGGACTGTGTTACAGCTCAGTGGGCCATAGGGTCTGAGATAGGAAAGCTCTGGAGCTTAGACTGAGCCTCCTGCTATGTACACAGGGACACCTTCCTATCTGATCAGCTTGCAAATTTTGGCTGAATTGGGGTTGTGAAGGTGACACCTGCTCTGGTGGGAACACTGAAATCATTAGGATGCACAGCACATTTCCAAATGCATCAGCTAGGCTCCATTCCTCCAGAATGCAGGTTGGTGGTGAAAAATAACTGAACAAACCTTTATTTTACATTTCAAAGTGCTGCTAGGGGAGGAAGGCCAGCCTGCTCCTTGGAAGTGATTCTGGACAAGAACCAGCTCTTAAAGGCCAGGATGCATCCTATTGAAAGAAAATACAAGGGGATATATGGAATAAAAGACTCCATCCCTAGCCAGCAGGAATAGTGACTGCTAGCTAGGTGCCTGCCCAATCCTGTATCCCTTTGGTGATAATGACATTATGGCATCTTCAGGCTGGAGGAGATAAATAAAGATGATAACCACAACATTTAAGAGTTAAAAGTGACCTCAGAGACCCCCTGGTCACTTCTCATGCTTTTCAATACAAAAGCCAGTCTCAGAGTGGAAAAGAGTCTTGTCTAAAGTCACCAGGTGCATAAGTGGCAATTACAGAAGCAGAACCCAGGGCTCCTCCTGCTCCTCATGCCAACTTGCAGCTTCCTGGAGCTTTAAATGCCTGGGCAAGGGAGAGATACTTAATCCATTCATGTTGTCTTCAGTACATGGACCCAGGGTGCAAAGTGGAGCCAGGGATGTTCTGACTTTTAATGTGGCAAGTTTTCAGTTTTGAACCTCTTTTTAATGCCGTCCCATCTCTCTTCCTTTGATGGAAGGATGAGTTCTGCATTAAAATAGGATATCTACAACTGGCCTGTTGAGTTTTGAGTGCTTAGAGAGGCTCCCAAACCACTTTTCCTGCTACATAGCTCAAAAGGCCTCCATTTTTAAGGTCCTCATGTTCTCACAATGTAAAACAATAAGCTATTATTAGCCATACATATATAATTTCCAATTTTGATTTCCTGATGAGTTTTGAATAACCAAGCAGATATTTTGATAGAGACAGTGGACAGGTAATTTTGAAGGCTGGAGGTAGATTGTGAAATATGTGAGCAGTAAACATGGCCTGGAAAAGACATACTAAGATGGAAATTTCATGGGCCATCAGGGACAATATAAAGCCACCAAGAGCCTAAAGCTGGAAGAGGGAGAGAGAACCAACAAAGAATTGAGAGGGCAGGGAGTAGCAGCTCCACAAACCTCCACTGCCTCATTCAACATTTTCCTGGCATTTGTCCTTGCTGCCATGATTTGTGAAGTCCATGGGATTTCCTACCAGACCTTATGGCCATTGGGCTTTCGAATCAGTAGTCAGAGAATCTGATTCTCCTATGGTCTAAGAGTGTATCTGCCATATCTGTGTACTAAGAACCCAATATGGAACAGAACTATACTCTGGAGGACCCTCTGAGGACATCTAGTCAAGTCCCTTCACTGGGCAGGTGAAGCCCTGAGAGTCCGTGTGGACCCGCTCCAGCCAGCCAGTGGGGCATTGAGCCTAGGACTCCCATTCCCCTGAATTCTATCTTCCTCTTTCATAACAGGTCCTGAAATGGTGCTGCAGACTTCTGCTTGTGGTTTGTGGCTGCAACTTGGAGCCCCAGCTTTGGCTTCCAGAATATCTGAATTGACAGGTATTGGGGCAAGGTAGACACTTCTGACATCTTTCTTGGGTTAAATGATCATATGTGGTCAAAAGATGTCTTCACTCTGAAAAAAGGAGTATTTTCTAGACAGGCGTATTACCTAGTGGACCACAGGAGTGAGTGAGAACAGGGAAGGAAGAAGGAAAAAGTGGTTGTGTTTTGCAAATTAGATGATGATAAGGATAATTTCTGCATTTCCCTTTCCCAGAGAGAGTATTCAGTGTGTGGCATATCCTGCTCAGAGAGAGCCCAACCTGTCCACTCATTCTCATGCCTGGTCATCTGACACCTTTGATAGAGGCCAACAATAATATTTTACATTTACTGAGCACATTTTGCCAAGAAACTAAAAAACATCTTATAAATGTCATGTGCTATGACAGGCACTATTATCCTGTGAAAAATATTGTAACAAATCATTCAATAATTAATTTACAAATACCAGAAAACCAGAGGATACTGGATGAAAACCAACATGACTATACAGGGAACCAATCACATCAGAACAATTTAATTTCCTCCAGGTTAGAATGACAGGTCTGGAAGATAAGGCAAAAGCAATAGACGTAAAATATCCTGACTTCAGTAAGCCCTTTAGCTCTGTTCCATATGATGGCCTCATAAACATGTTATGAAAATATGCCATCGGCTCTGCTATTGTTATTTTGTCTTTGATTTATCATAGTTCTCTCTCCCTAAAGAATTTGAGTGGAGTGCTCTGCAGAAAAATATCTGCTTCCTAGGAGAGGACTGGAAGGGCCCTGTGGAGGACTCAGGCCTGGATTTAGTCTTGTTCAGTAATATGATTACAGAGATAACTCATGGTGACACAACACTTCAACATTTACAAAATGCTCAGAGCTGGGTTTCACACTCAAGCTTTTAGATTCTAAGCTCAGATTATTTTCTGCTCTCCCATAACTGCCTTGAAAGGAGCTAGCTATTCATGCAGCTATCCCAGAGGAACTGAGCTTTTTCCAAGATTGTGATGAGGAGGTTTAGAACAGTAATATTTACAGTGGAGGCTGAGGGAAGCTGGTTCCCTGAGGACAGTCCCCAGCCCTGTGCTCCAGGCTTTTTCCATCATGGTTCCCTTAGTGGAGTCAAGCAGTTGTGGGTGGGTGTGCTGGTGAGCCTGAAGGCAGATGTGATGCTGGGAGTTTGATTCAGGTGAGGACCAAGTGATTAAGGTAGAGAAGGCTCTCCATTCTCAGGGACTGGGTTGAAGAAGAGAGATTTCACAACTCCCTGAGAGGCCTAACAGCTAAGAGGACCTGAGGGACCCTCAGAGAGCTGCGGCACCTGTTGCTGGTGTGTGTTGTTCCTGCAAATGCTGCCTAAGCCTGCTGACCCGGTGCAGGTAGAAGATGTTAGAAACAAATGCTTGTTCCTTGGTGCTGAAAAGAAGAACTGGTGCTCAGATGAAGAATTTTCTCAGCAAGGCAATTTACTTCTATAGAAGGGTGTGTTTCACAGATGGAGTAATGGTGAGAGAGAAGGGGTTCTTATTCCTGCTGCAGGTAGCCCCTACTGCTGTGTCATTCCCCTTTTGGCCAAGGTTGGACTGCACAGTCTAAGCTAATTCCGACTGGCTATTTTAAAGGGATTAGAGGTCTAAGCCAGAGTGGTGGGGTGAGAAGACTGCCACACTGTCCTGTGTCAGGGAATGTGGGACAGAGCAGCTTCCTCACCCCTTGCAGAGAGGATGCTGGTAATTGTTGGACAGCTCATTCACTGCCAGCCCACCAGGAGGCACAAATCCACCATCTTTCTGATGCCTTCTGGTTTGAGAAACCCTAAACAGCCCAAGTGGTATGAGTGCCCAGGGAACATATAATCACGAGTAGAAAAAGAAAACTCATTATCCACTAACAGGGATTTAGTAAACAATGAGAATAGGTGGCTTGTACTGAGGTAGAACAAAGTGATGTGGCAGAAGAGAGCTTTATTACACTGGAAGTAAGAGTTCTCAAGGAAAACCAGAGGACAACATGAATTTTAGAAAACAATGAGAAGTGATTTATTAATTTAAAAAATTGTATAGGCAAACTATAAAATAGACTGGTCACTATTGGGAACAAAATTAGTGTTCTGGTGATCATATGGGAGACAGCTCACAAACTAAGTAAAAATGCAAAATACAAAGATATGGTGCTTATGAGCAAAACACTAATAAATAGAACAAAGAAATCTAATATGAAAAAGCCAGGGGTTCTAGAAGGGTAGATGGAGAGATAATAGTTAAAGAAATGATAGATGAAACATTTCCTGACTGAAGAAAGACATGGTCTGTAGTAAGGAAGGGCTCACTGAGGGTTCCAGGATTGTTGCAAATGGATACAACCCCGGCATAGGAGGCATTGCTGACCTCCAAAGAAAAAGAAAATTTTACAGACTGTGGATAAAAAAAAAATGAGTCATTTACAAAAAAGACTTTTACATTTATTTGCAGAACTGGAAAACTGGAAGACTGTGGAACAATATTTACCAACATTGAAAGAAAAGGATTATGATCTAAGAATTCAATACCCAGTCAAGGTAATGATCATCTCTCAGAGAATTTTGGGACATACAAAGCACCAGTGAGTATTCTACCCACATTCCACATGCAAGGTCAAAAATTGGAAGGGATGGTAAAGATGACTGTAGCCCCCCATTAATCATATTGATTTTTCCCTTTGTGAGTGTGTGTGTTCCCATGTGATAAGGACAGGGCATCCTAAGAGTAGGGAATGGGAGAATGTCAGGAAGTCTGTTAAACCACCAGATGGGCTCGGAAGGTTTTGATGCTTATTTGCATTTAGAAATGTTTACTGAAGAATTGAGTTGACCATGACAAACATAATCTCAGGCTTGTAGGACAGGGCCCCAGATAAACAAATTTGGTTGTAGTGGAATTTCCCAGTGGGAGAAATAAAACGTAGTGCTTGAAGACCAGACGTTCCTTCCTGAGCACTTCCCACCTAAGGTTGCCAGGCTTAGCAAATCAAAATACAGGATACTTAGTTAAAAATTGGAATTTCAAGTAAACAAAAAAGTGTGTGTGTGTGTGTGTGCGCGTATTCCTGAGTGCCTGAGCATACTGTATTTTACCTGGCAACTGTATTCTTGCCTCAACCTGGAGCCACAGAGAGCTAACTACAGATTTCAGGGAGCTTGGGATGTCAGCTGTTGATAGACACTTAATACTGAAGTTTCAATGCAAAGGAAAGAAAAGAAAGCTTGAAGTGAAAGACAGGATCAGGGCCAGTGTGGAAGCCAGAGAAGGAGTGGCTTCTGAGCACCAGCTTGTCTTTCTCCCAGTTTAAAACAGATTGGAATTGGTGCTTGCCTTTGTGGCATTTAAAATCTAATTATAAAGATTGTGCGTGTGTGTGTGTGTGTGTGTGTGTGTGTGTGTGTGTGTGTGTGTGATAATAAAGAACTAAGTTTCACTGAGCATTTATCACATACCAGCCACTATGCTAAGCACCTTAGCTCATTTATTCTTCAGAATAATGATCCCCATTTTATAGATGAGAAAATTAAAGTACAGAGAGTTTAAATAATTGCTTAAGGTCATGCAGCCAGCAACTGGCAGAGCCAGGACTTGAACCCAGGTTTGCCTCACCCTGGGAACTTCACTTTTGACCTCTATGCCATCCTATTACACAAGCACAAAACAAAAACCAGGCATAGTGCTTACTGACCCTGTTGGCAGGCTTCAGGGTAGTGAGGGTGGAAGAGATCGATCAGGGAAGGCTTCTTGGAAAAAGAGACCTGGAAACTGGGTTCTCTCCAATGGGTTTGAATTTGAGTTGGGGAAAGGAGTGAGCAGTGAGAATGTCAACCGGGGCTAGTGGAAGGAGGGGCCAGGTTGGGTGGTCAGTGAGGATGGGGGTGGATGGGTCGTGAGGCATTGCTCCAACACATCAGAGGAGACAGAAGGAGTTGAGTCAGCCTAGCAGGGGACAGTGTGGTACACAGAGGGAGCAGGAGAGAGGTTCACCAAAGGCTGAAGAGGAGGGCAGAGGATTGGTGGGGTGGAGGTGGAGTGGGCAGGTTGGAGCCATGTTTAGGAGGTGTGAAGACAAGGCTTAGAGATGGAACTCGATGTAATGTGGGGAGAGGCAGATGGGAGCATGCCCACAGTGTCCCCTGGCAGTGCCTCCAAGGGGAGGGGACCTGGTATACTGGCTGGGGTGGGGGCGAAAGGAAGGAGTCTTGTTGGCTACAGGGAAAGCTTGTTTCTGAACCCCAGGAGAGGAGGGGACCAATGGTATCTCTTCTCATGCATGCGGGAGGCGCTGGTTAGAAACGGGGCTGCACACCAGCCTCAAGAGCATGCTTACAGCAGGGACAGGCAGCAACAAGGGGTCTGTGTGCCCTGCCAGCAGCCTGTGAGAAGATCTTCCAGAGGGGCTTCTCCACCCCCAGGGTGGTACAGAGCCCATGCAGAGACCTAATACATTGAAGTGCAGGCTTAGGGCTGGCTGCTTTTGGCAACAGTGCATCTGACTTTACGCCTCTCAGGCGGTGTCTACCCCCCACGCTGGCTTTACATAAAAACCACACATCCTTCTAAATCACCCAGGACTATGGGCCAGGTGCTGTCCCCAACACTGATTGTGGGCAAGCCAAGCTATCGCCATGTAAGGCTGCTGAAATAAAATGTGTGATTGTGCTCCAAGACACCTTAATTGTTTATTAATTACTCCATAAATCACAGTGACACCTGTGTTTGTGCTCCTGTTAATTCACTCTCACAAGGTGGGGGATGGAAGCACATCGTGCTTTCTTGAGAAGTGTGTGGGCCAAAGAAGAACTGGGTTTTGGCTGTGGGATGGAAGTTCCTGAATTGGGAGGGGGACACCAGGGCTTCTCCCTCATTAGTCAGCTCCAACTGCATTCCTGTCCACCTCTGGCCAAGACCACAGCTGGAGTCTTGACAGGGTATGGGTAGGATGAGGTGCTCTGCTTCCTCCATTTGATTTCATCTTCCCAGAAGGTGGTAAAGAGAGGAGTTACCGTATTCATTTTATAAGGGAGAAACCAAGGCTCAGAGATTTTATGCAAGTCCCAAGGTCACACAACCAATTAAATGCAGAGTTTGAACATGAATTTGCTTGACTCCAAATGATGTAGCCTTGGTGAAAGAGTCAGCCTGGGGAGGAGGGAACTTTCCTGTGAATCCCTGATACCTCATATATATCTTTTAGATTTACCCATGGAAAGGCAATCTGTTTTCTAAATGATAATATCCCTCACATATCTTAAGGATCATATCTAAAACGGAACCAGAATTCATGCAGATTGCTTTAGCTGGGTGCTTCTGCTGGAGTCCCCCTCTAACTGACCTCCATTCCAGACAGTCTGCCGTTCCCATCCCTGGGAGCCTCTTTCTGCCCACATCTGTTGGCAGCCATCAGCGACCTAGCGCCTGGCCCTGGAGAGCGTGCGATTACTCCAGATGGCTAATAGAACTTTATTGCCACAATCATTCTTAATGTGGCCATTCCAAAGCCCCTGTCTGGAAGCTCAGCTCCTGCAGTGGCTGCTGGGAGTAGGGCCGTTGTTGCCTGTACCCCTCTCCTGAGCTTGATAGCATACTTCTGTGTATGCTTGATGAACTGGCTCTTAGGAAGTCAAGGAATGCCACAAAACTCAGCTTTTGGGTAATATCTGCCCCTGGGCTGAGATCAGCATTTTGAAGACAGAACAGAGCGCTCCAGGCAGTGGTTGGAGGAGCCTCTCTGCTTTGGGTCCTGAGAATGGTGGGAGAAGGGGGCATGCCAGGAGTGGAGGAAGAAGGCAAGTAGGGGGTGAGAGGCCCCCCCGTCCTCTCCCAATCAACCCCACTTGTCCCTCAGGGCTCAGCTTTGAGACCTTCCTGACAAGCCAATCCTGGCATCCTCTGTCTTTCACAACCTGTCCTTTTCTTCCAAGCACTTTCCTCCATTTGTGGTGATAAACTTACTAGTGGGCCAATTTGTTTAATGTCTCTCTCAGACACTAGACTATGCAGCGCTAAAGTTTGTTTTGTTTGGCACAGTGCCTGGCACATAAGTACCAAATAAATATTTGTGTATTCAATAAATAAACAAATGAATGAATATTATTATTGAACTATTGTCACTCTCTCCTGAAGAACGATTTTCTCAGGATCTACTGATAGAGAGTCTCATGATGTGCTTACTAGTAGGTGATTTCAGATTTGAAGGAAGGAAGAAGGACACTGAGATGCTTTCAGAGGCTAGCAGAGTAGTTAGATTCTGGGCCTTGAAGCCTGAGGCTAAGATGCCCAACTTTTCCTGCTACACAGTGGGCATTGAACACACACACACACACACATACACACATATTTTTTGAGACAGAGTCTTGCTCTGTTGCCCAGGCTGGAGTGCAATGGTGCAATCTTGTCTCACTATAACCTCGGCCTCCCGGGTTCAAGTGATTCTCCTGCCTCAGCCTCCTGAGTATCTAGGATTACAGGCGCTTGCCACCACGCCCAGCTAATTTTTGCACTTTTAGTAGAGATGAAGTTTTACCATGATGGCCAGGCTGGTCTCGAAGTCCTGACCTCAAGTGATCTGCTCGCCTTGGCCTCCCAAAGTGCTAGGCTTACAGGCGTGAGCCACCATGCCCAGCCAGCACTGAACATATCACACAATAAGTGAATACATGAGACAAGGCTAGACAGAATTTATTTACTCTTTGTGGATGGCAAAGTAAGCAAGTCTGCGGGAGAAAACACCCATGCCTGCCAAAAAAGGACCAGGAATGTTTGAGTACTACCTGCTGTGTTCATGAGGTAATTTTACTAGAGCAAGAAGTGGGCATTCGACTTTCCAGCCCTCTACCTCTTCTGAAAGGACCTGCCAACAGCTTAGCACCTTCTAGCAGGGAGGCAGTGAGGTTCCAGGCCGTATCTCTGGGCTCTGGATATAGTGGGACTGGAGGACATTATTGGTCAGTGCCTAGGCATGTACGAGGGAAACCACAGGTCTTGGAAAAGCCACCAGCAGAGCCACCCGTCATCAAGAAAAGAAATGTGCAGGGAGTTCAGGGGGTGGGAACACCTCCCCCTCCCACTCTGTCCTCAGGTCCATTCCTCCACTGGGAACAGCTGCCTCGAGTGGGCAGGGCCTCACACTGATAGGAGCCTACTGGGAGCCCTGGAAATTGCCAGGATGGCAGAGTTGCCCAGCGGGTTGCATGGCCTGCAGGCAAAGCTTGGTCGCGTTTGCTGGACTCGGTCAGTTGTATTTAGTCACCGTGGTTGTCCTGGGGATCGGGGAAGCCTCATGTGGGGCATGGAGCTTGATCTAGACTCCAAGAGTAGGTTGGACTAGCAGGAGGGCAGGGGAGCTTGGAAGGTGGGGGAGACTGTGAGGACAGGGTGGAGAAGTAGGGCACAGGGGCTCAGGGGAAAGGAGGCAGCGAAGATTCAAGAGGACGCCCACTTTTGGCCAAAGAATTGCAGAGCTGGACTGGGAATCCAGGAGCTGAGAACTATGCAGTTCTCCCCACAGGCTGGCAGTGATCGGGCCACAAAGATGAAGGTATGAAGATGGCACTGAGGACTGACAGGGGTGAGGAAGGCTGAAGCCTCCAGCCAGGAGAACAAACTATATGTACCCTGCGGGGAGAAATGGGAGATGTGAACTAAGGCCACAGATTTGGAAGCCAGAAAAATCCCTATAATGGAGTATTAAACACTTGGTTTATGAAAACTTAGGAAAGATGTTGTGATCATTAGAACTCACCATGGATTGCTAAGTTTTGCCAAATTAACTTCATATGTTGATCAGAGCTTCTGTTACAGTCTTCCAGGTGGACAGATCAGGGGAGAGGTCATACTTGTGTGAGCCTGGCTTCAGCACATTAGAGACCTTGCAGTCACACATTATCTCCATGATTAAAAGGAAAAAATGTGTGTTTCACATATTATATAATTATATATAATAATTATTATTATTATATAATTGTGGGAGTCATAATGGTTGAAGTAAAGGTAAAGGAAACAAACACACATTTTTTAATATGTGGGAGTCGACAGTTGAAGCAACGTTAAAGGTTTCTAGATAGGGTGAACATCTAACTTATTATGCACATGGGTTCATTTTTGAGAGTAGAAGGAGACATGTCAGCTGAGTACTCTGGGAAGCAGACATGAGACCAGAGGGCAAAAGGTTTATTGGGGAGGAAGTGAAAGAAAAGTGAAGGAGGAAGTAGAATGAGGTAGGCGGTTGCTGTGAAAGCACAATGCAGACCTGCCAGAGTCTTTTCAGTCTAGTGGGGAGCTCTGGAGTCAATGCTATTAGAAGAATCCTTTATTGGGTAAAAATGTCTGGGTCCCTGTACTAACTTGCTGAGCCATTGGCCAGGATTACTGGCTCTAAAGCTAAGGTGGTACTGAGGGATGCACAGCTGTAGGTAACTGTAAGTTTTATTTTATGGAAGGATTTAGAATAAGGCAACTGAGGCCATTTAATATAAAGCAGGTAAAATTTATTCGGCTCCTGGGCAAGGTTCTCTGGTCCGGGGAGAGGGGCCAGAGAAGTCGCGCTGACTTCCTGGGGCATGGGAGTTTTTATAGCGTTCGGGAACGAGGAGTGGCCGGGTGCTCTAATTGGTTGCGGGGGAGCGGGATGGAGATAGGGTGGGCTGCTATTGGTGGGTAGATTTTTGGGCGGGTTTTTCCTAAGGAAGATCCGGCTAGGGTTACATCAGCCGGATCCTTCCAGGGGAACATGTGCTCAGAGGTAGGTGATTTGTGCAGGGCCAGGTGCGTGCAGAGGTGGGTGCTCAGTGCAGAGGTGGGTGCTGAGTGCAGAGGTGGGTGCTGAGTGCAGAGGTGGGTGTGTCCAGCCTTCTGGCGAGGCAACCAGCCTTACAATATCTAAGACCTGAAACTATAAAAATTCTAGAGGGTAACATTGGAAAAACCCTTGTAGACATCGGCTTAGGCAAGGATTTCATGATCAAGAACCCAAAGGCAAATGCAATAAAAACAAAGATAAATAGTTGGGACTTAATTAAACTAAAGAGCTTTTGCAGGCAAAAGGAACAGTCAACAGAGTAAACAGACAACCTACAGAGTGGGAGAAAATCTTCACAATCTATGCATCTGACAAAGGACTAATATCCACAATCTACAAGGAACACAAACAATCAGCAAGAGAAAAACAAACAATCCAATCAAAAAAGGAGCTAAGTATATAAATAGACTATTCTCAAAAGAAGATATACAAATGGCCAACAAAGCCATGAAAAAATGCTCAATATCTCTAATGACCAGGGAAATGCAAATCAAAACCATAAAGTGATACCACCTTATTCCTGCAAGAAGGGCCATAATCAAAAAATCAAAAAATAGTACATGTTGGAATGGATGTAATTAGCTGGAGACACTTCCACATTGCTGGTTGGATTGTAAACTAATACAGCCACTATGAAAAACAGCATGGAGATTCCTTAAAGAACTAAAAGTAGAACTACCATTTGATCCAGCAATCCCAGTACTGGGGTATCTACCCAGAGGAAAAGAAGTTATTATACAAAAAGATACTTACACATACATGTTTATATCAGCACAATTTGCAATTTCAAAAAGGTGGAACCAATCCAAATGCCCATTGATCAATGAGTGGATAAAGAGACTGTTTTATATATATACACACACACATATATAGACATACATATATATGTATACATATATATACATATAAGTTATATATATATAAGATGGATTACTACTCAACCATAAAAAGGAATGATTTAATGGTACAGCGTCCTGGATAAGATTGGAGACTATTATTCTAAGTGAAGTAACTCAGGAATGGAAAAGCAAACATCGTATAGTCTCACTCATAAGAGGGAGCTAAGCTATGAGAATGCAAAGGCATAAGAATGATACAATGGTCTTTGAGGACTCGGGGGAAAGGGTGGGAAGGGAATGAAGGATCAAAGACTACAAACAGGGTGCAATATATACTGCTTGGGTGAAGGGTGCACCAAGATCTCACAAATCACCACTAAAGAACTTACTCATGTAACTAGACACTACTTGCTCCCCAATAATCTATGAAAATAAAAACATTTTAAGTAAATAATTAATTAATTAATTTTTTTTTTTAAAAAAAGGAGGACACTGTCCATGGTGTCAAATGATGATAATAACTTACATAGAAAAAAAAAAGCTAAACAACATCTTTTGGATTGGCAGCTAAGTGCTCACCAGTGATCTTGATTCAAGCATATTCAAATGGAGGGCTGTGAACAGAAATCAAATGGCATTTGGTTTGAGGAGGGAAAGGGTGGAAAAGAAAGTTTGTGCTACTTTTCTAAGAAGTCTGATGTGAAAAGAAGGGAGATATTGAATAATGTCTAGATCAGGATTCAGCAAACATTTTTTGTGGAGGTAAAACAGTAATTTTCAACAATTCATTGTTAATATATAGAAATACAATTGGTTTTTGTATTTCTCTTGTAATCTTGCTAAATTCATTTATGAGTTTTAGTAGCTTTTTGGAAAATCCTTAGAATTCTCTAGATAAGTGATTATATGATCTGAGAATAGTTTTACTTCTTTCTTACTAATATGTGTAGTTTTTATTCCTGTTTGCCTTTATTGTATTGGCTAAGACATGTAGTACAATGTTAAATAAGAATGGTAAAGCAAACATCCTTGCCTTGTTCCTGAACTTAGAGGGAAAGCATTTTTCTTTCACTATTCAGTATAATGTTAGCTGTAGGTTTTGCCTAGATAAACATTTTCAGGTGAAGAAAGTTGCCCTTTATTCCTAGTTGAATACAACTTTTTAAGAATTACAATGGATGTCATATGCATTTTATTCATCTATTGAGATGATTTTTTTATGTGTTAATATGAAAAATTACATTGATTTATTTAAATAGGAATACAACTTTGCATTTTCAGGATAAATCCCACTTGGTCACACAGTATTATCTTTTAAATATATTGCTGATTTTCATTTGCCAAAATATTCTTAAGGATTTTTGCATCTATTTTCATGCATAGGTATCTTTCCAAAGTTTTCTCTTCTTGTAATATTTGTCTGGCTTTAGAATTAGGATACTGCTAGCTTCATAAAATAAGATGAAAAATACTTCTTCTCTTCTATTTTCTGGAAGAGTTTATAGAATTAGTATGATGTTTTGCTTAAAGGTTTGGTAGAATTAACCTATGACTGCCATCTGAGATGTGGTTTTATTTTGTTGGAAGGCTTTAAACTACAAATTGAATTTCTTTTTTTCTTTTTTAAACTTTAAGTTCTGGGGTACATGTGCAGAACATGAAGGTTTTTCACATAGGCATACATGTGCCATGTTGGTTTGCTGCATCCATCTCTCCATCATCTACATTAGATATTTCTCCTAATTTTATTCCTCCCCAGTCCCCCACTCTCTGCTATCCCTCCCCTAGCCACCCCCCAACCCGTGACAGGCCCCAGTGTGTGATGTTACCCACCCTGTGTTCATGTGTTCTCCTTGATCAACACCCACTTATGAGTAAAGAACACGTGGTGTTTGGTTTTCTGTTGTGTTAGTTTGCTGAAAATGATGGTTTCCAGCTTCATCCATGTCTCGGCAAAGGACATGAACTCATCCTTTTTTATAGCTGCATAGTATTCCATGGTGTATATGCCACATTTTCTTTATCCAGTCTATCATTTATGGGCATTTGGGTTGGTTACAAGTCTTTGTTATTGTAAACAGTGCTGCAATAAATATACATGTGCATGTGTCTTTATAATGGAATGAGTTATAATCCTTTGGGTATATACCCAGTCATAAGATTGCTGGCTCAAATGGTATTTCTATGTCTAGATCCTTGAGGAATCACCACACTGTCTTCCACAATGGTTGAACTAATTTACACTCCCACCAACAGTGTAAAAGTGTTCCTATTTCTCCACATCCTCTCCAGCATCTGTTGTCTCCAGATTTTTTAATGATCGCCATTCTAACT
>CAUYQU010043631.1:0-31404 GCA_963574635.1 Cheracebus regulus | reverse complement strand
TTATTTTATTTCATTTTTTTGAGATGGAGTGCCACTCTTGTTGTCCAGGCTGGAGTACAGTGGCATGGTCTTTGCTCACTGCAGCCTCCTGGGTTCAAGTGATTCTCCTGCCTCAGCCTCCTGAGTAGCTGGGATTACAGGCTACCACACCAGGCGAATTTTTGTATATTTAGTAGAGATGGGGTTTCACAGTGTTGGCCAAGCTGGTCTCGAAGTCCTGGCCTCAGGTAATCCACCTGCCTCAGCCTCCCAAAGTGCTGGGATTATAGGCGTTAGCCACCACTCCCAGCCACAGGTGTGGACTTTAAAGCCAAACACTCTGGTTTTGAATCTCAACTCTGTCACATACCAGCTAACTCTGGACAAGTAACTTAACCTCTTTGTTCTCAGTTTCCTCATCTGTATAGTGGAATGGTAGCTTATACCTCACAGAATTAAACCACATAAAGTATTTTGATTTTTTTCCTTTTTAAACATTTTAGAGACAAGGTCCTGCTCTGTCATTCAGGTTGGAGTGCAGTGGTATGATCATAGCTCACTGCAGCTTTGAACTTCTGGGCTCATTCTCCTGCCTCAGCCTCCTGAGTAGCTGGGACTACAGGCACGTAACACCACAGCCGGCTAATTTTAAAAATATTTTGTAGAGGTGGCATCTTGCTTTGTTGCCCAGGCTGGTCTCAAACTCCTGGGCTCAAGTAATCCTCCTGCCTTGGCCTCCCAAAGTGCCGAGATTACATGTATGAGCCAGTACACCCAGCCCACAAAAGTATTTTGAACAATACCTGAAATAGACAAGTGACCAATAAGTATTATCTGGTTCTATTGGCGGAGGTGGTGAGGACTGTGTTAGTATCACAGAAATATTTCCATTTTGCAGGAATAAACCAACGCTTAGAGAAGCTGAATACTTGGACCAAGGCCACACAGCTTGAAAGTGATAGAGCCGGCCAGGTGCCGTGGCTCACACCTGTAATCCCAGCACTTTGGGAGGCCGAGGCGGGCAGATCATGAGGTCAGGAGTTCAAGACCAGACTGTCCAACATGGTGAAACCCCATGGTGAAACTAAAAATTACAAAAATTAGCTATGCATGGTGGCTCGTGCCTGTAATTCCAGCTATTTGGGAGGCTGAGGTAGGGGAATTGCTTTAACTGGGACCCGGGAGGCGGAGGTTGCAGTGAGCCAAGATCATGCCACTGCATTCCAGCCTGGGCTACAGACTGAGATTCCATCTCAGAAAAAAAGAAAGAAAGAAAGAAAAAAGTGAAAGAAAAAAAAAAGTGATAGAGACACAAGACTTATAGCCTTATACCCAGGTCTCTACAGCCAAACCCTATACTTTTTAAACAGAGCTGGTATTGGATTTAGGTTTTTATGAATTCCAAATATAATAAGGTATTTCAAACTCATAAAAGTCTAGGTGATTTTATAGAACCCAGAAAAAGTATAATACACTAAAAAATTAAGAAGGCTAAAAAAAAAAGAAAGAAAAATTACTTACCACTTGCGATCACCTGGATTAATGGCAACGAATGCTCCTCTATCCCAAATCCTGTCAAATTTGCCAATATTTGTCCTGCCAGAAAGAGAAAAAACATTTTATGGGAGTAAAATCAAATCTTTAAGAAGATGAACAATGCCCCCCATGGCACATGCTGGTACTTCACCAGTTGTCAAGGTATTAGGATCTCAGGTCTGCTTTTCCTCATAAGTCCTTATGTGTGGACCTGGGTGTGGAGAGCTATCCATCCCCTCATGGTTTTAGGAGCCTGTGGCAGCAGACTCCTCATCCTGTTACGATGTAGGGGCATGAAGAAGGAACAAAGGACAGTGTGTGACAACTCTGCTCCCAGCCTCTGGGTCAGGTATCAGGGACTTTCAGGAGATGAGCTCTCACCTCCCTACACCACTTGAAATTCATTTCTACTATAGGCCCAGGTGCAAGGTAGAAGACACTGTTTCACTCACCTTTCTTTTTCCCTAGCTGCCTCAGTTTCCCATAGTTTGGGAGCTAACCAAAGACAGAACCCATTAAAGTGTACAGACAAGTGTGTAATAAAAACATCTGCAGAACAGACATTAAAAAAAAATGCTTTGTGGATGTTACACAAGTGGAGGAGAGTGATGAACAGACCTCCACTCCCATGCCTGCACTGCCTAGCAAGCATTCAAGTTTTTTAAAATGCAGATTTAGTATTCATTCCTACCTGGGAAGATCAAAAATGCTGCAACAGTACAATGAAATGTTCCCCGAAGAACTCTGTAATGAAATAATGAAAAAAAAATTTTTTTTTACTTACTTAGTACTTACTTGAATAGTCAAGGAAAGAGGGCCCAAGCAAAGCAAAGGTGCTAGAGAAAGACTGTGTTAATTAAACATAATGAAAATAAATAATTTTACTTTACTTTACTGACACCTTATTTTTCTCTTTTAAAACGTGTGGGGTTCTTTTGGGCCAACTCAGAGGAAAATCATAGAGGACAACCTTGAAGATCAGTTGGCTGTTATTCACTTCAGAGCTTGCTATAAAATTCTAACAGTTTCCTTCAGCAGAGTGATTTTTTTTTTTTTTTTTTTTTTTGAGATGGAGTTTTGCTCGTGTTGCCCGGGCTGGAGTGCAATGGCATGATCTCAGCTCACCACAACCTTCGCCTCCTGGGTTCAAGCGATTCTCCTGCCTCAGGCTCCCTAGTCCATACCCAGCTAATTTTTTGTGTTTTCAGTAGAGATGGGATTTCACTATGTTGGCCAGACTGGTCTTGAACTCCTGACCTCAGGTGATCCACCCTCCTCAGCCTCCCAAAGTGCTGGGATTACAGGCATGAGCCACCGTGCCCGGCTAAGCAGAATGATATTTTTCTCTACTAAAGATAAATCTGCACGTCAACCAATTACCAGGCAGGGTGATGTTGAAAAGTCAGGTATTTTAAGTTATTCAGGAAATGTGCAATAGTGCTGATTCTTCCATTTTCACTCGTTCATTCAGCTAATGAGCATTTATTTGCCAAGCACCTAGTAGAAAAGACACCTATCCTGGGTTCTAGAGAGTAGATTTGAATTCGACACAGTCTCTGACCACAGTGAGGACAGACTACAGCAGAGAAGTATGGGCACAGAGAAACATTCCAATCCAGAACGGCCTGTTGTGTTATGGTTCTGTGCCAGCGAACTAAAGGTGAACACAGGAGGAAGAGCAAGGCCTGTCTGGAAGCATCAGGAAGACCGTGGACCCAGGCCCTGCCTGACTGCAGCTCTATCTGTCACCATTCTTCAGGAAGCACTGCCAGGCTAGCCAGGTGACTCCCATCTCTTCCCTTTGTACTCTGTCTCTTTACACTTAGCTCCACGGATGACAAATAACTTAGTCTCTGTTTCTCTTCTCTCCCTAACCAAGATTTTTTTTTTTTTTTGGTGGGGGGCTGTGTTATCTTTTCAACATTGTAGGCAGAATCTGGCACATGTTAAAATACATGTTGTTAAAAATAGAAAAAAAACTAAAAACTTGCGTACAGAGAGGTTTTGACCTTAGCTTTTATATACATATGTCTGTATCTATTTAGGTAGTTATCATCTGTATTTTTAAGCCCTTGCTCCTTATACTATATAATGCCTAGGGTGAATCTGCGTGCTAAATAGAAACCATCAGACACATATACGGTATCCGTACAATGCTCAGGCTGAGAAAAATTTTTGTGGGGCTATGGATACAATTATTTATCCAAACAAAAACAAACCTTAAATACTTTGGCTCCAGGAATTTCAGTGATTGGTTCTTCTGAGTAAGAAAGATTCTGCTCTGTAAAAAATTCTCGTATCCCAAGTTCACTGATTTCCACACCAATTACACTGTGTCCCCGGTCTGCAAACCTGCATAAAATCATACATTTACACTTAAATTATGTGTTCAAATGACTAAATATAGGGTTATATTGTAGTAAGCATATATTTTCTTTAACTTAAAGGCAGTTATATGAATTCAAGTTCACAGGATTTCAAAGAACATGCAGGAAAGCAGATCTATATTATTTTCAAACCTTATAAAAATTCTGAAAAACTGACTTATATGACCTCAGGAAACAATAAAAATTTGGAAAATTATATATATATCTTATTTTTTATGTATGGAACAGTTGGAATGTAATGATAGATATATAATTTAAAATACTGATTTAATGCAAATTGATTTGACTAGAGGAAATGCTTTTCAGTTTCTCTAAATCAGTACTGTCCATTAAAGAATTTTCTGCAGTGATGAAAATGTATCTGTGCTGTCCAAGAAAACAGTCATTAATCACGTTGGCTCCTTGTGATGGAGGAACTGAATTTTAAATTTTATTTAGTTTACGTTTAAATAGCCACACGTGGCTAATAGCTACTGTATTGAAGTGAACAGGTCTAGAATATTAGCACTCATTTCTATACTAATCTTGTGGTTTCCATTTGCTTAAAATAAACAGTATCCAAAAATGTAATGTGTATATTTTTTCATATACAAATAGTTCTTTTTTTTTTTTGAGACGGAGTCTGGCTCTGTTGCCCAGGCTGGAGTGTGATGGCACAATCTTGGCTCACTGCAACCTCCATCTCCCGGGTTCAAGTGATTCTCCTGCCTTGGCTTCTCAAGTAGGTGGAATTATAGGTGCCTGGATTACACCCAGCTCATTTTTGTATTTTTAGTAGAGACAGGGTTTCACCAGGCTGGCCAGGCTGGTCTTGAAATCCTGGCCTCAGGCAATCTGCCTGCCTCGGCCTCCCAAAGTGCTAAAGTGCTGGGATTACAGGTATGAGGCACTGTACCCAGCCTTTTCCTGGTAATTTTGAGAAAAAGCTTTTCTTCAAAAAAAAATTTTTTTTTTTGGGACAGAGTCTCACTCTGTCACCCAGGCTAGAGTGCAGTGGCACAATCTCAGCTCATTGCAACCTCCACCTCTTAGGTTCAAGCAATTCTCCTGCCTCAGCCTCCTGAGTAACTGGGATTACAGGTGTGCCCCACCACACCTGGCTAAATTTTGTATTTTTAGTAGAGATGGGGTTTCACCGTGTTGGTCAGGCTGGTCTCGAACTCCTGATCTCAAGTGATCTGCTTGCCTCAGCCTCTCAGAGTGCTGGGATTACAGTACTGGTAAGTTTTATAATGAACAGAATTCAGTCTCAGGATCTTGGACCCAAGAGAAAACATTATCAGTAGCACAAGTACCTAGGCACAGTTATGCTTTTATGTCCAGTGAAATAAAAACATAGTACTGCTATAATGCAACATGTGCCTTTCTGAAATCACTGCACTTTGCTAAATTATGCAAGAAAAATCACCATGCTGGTGGGGAAAGTGAGGGCACAGCATTTAAAACCTTTGTTAGTGCCACCTTAGAAAAAACAAAAACCAGGAACCTAATAGTAACAGTTTTACACATGCTAAATGGTTGAGAAATAGATAAATACTATAATAGGGCACTTCACTGTGAAAAAGATCTACTGTTTACTGAGGTAGCTGGGAGATGTTTGTGCATTCTGTCTATTCATACATAGCTTAGTTCAGCTGGGTGCAGTTTTCTGTTTTTACCTAAGGCTTCTTGTAGACGAAATCACACCCAAGCAAATGTGAAATTTATTTCATGCTCAGATTGTTCCCTAATATATCAACTGAGTTAGAATTCAGTTTTGAAACAAGTATAGCAGGACTGACTGTACCTTTTGTCTATAAAAGAGAACATACTTTCAACGTGGGCAGAGGATGAACTGTTTAGTTGTAAAGTGAAACATATTAATAACTTGTCTTTCATCTTTCATATTTCCTAAGGTATCTGTAAACATACAGGGAGTTTTTAAATTCTCCATACATTTTTTGAAGTTATAAAATGTAAACAAAAACGTTATTCCGATGAGCTGCATGTGTTTTTATTTCTCATTCGACAGATGGAAAAATGAAGCATAGCCTACTACAACCTGGAATAAAAACAAAGTAAGGACGAGCGCGGTGGCGTATGCCTGTTATCGCAGCATGTTGGGAGGGAGGATCTCTTGAGCTCAGGCGTTCGAGTTTGCAGTGAGCTATGATCAAGCCACTGCACTCCACCATGGGTGACAGAGTGGGACTGTCCCCAAAACAAAACCTAAATATCTTAAATATTTTGTTTTAATGCTTTTTGTCCTTACCTCACGGTCAGTTTTTCTGTTCACATCTGATGTCTGTATAGACCTCAAAACATAGATCAGTTACATAAATGAAAAATCATCTATTACCATAATTTAACTTCTTACATGTAATTACAGTAGCAACAGTTCTGATATATATAGATATATAAAACTATATTTACATATATATATTTGGAGGTGGAGTCTCGTTCTGTTGCCCAGGCTGGAGTGCATGGGCTCACTGCAACCTCCGCCTCCTGGGTTCAAGCAATTCTCCTGCCTCAGCTTCCTGAGTAGTTGCTATTACAAGCATGCGCTGCCCGTCCTGGCTAATTTTTGTGTTTTTGGTAGAGATGGGTTTTCACCATGTTGGTCAGGCTGGTCTCAAACTCCTGACCTCAAGTGATCCACCCACCTTCGCCTCCCAAAATGCTGGGATTAAAGCCACCACACCAGGCCAGTTCTGATATTTTTTGTAACATTTTTATTACAAGTGGCTTTAGACTCCAAATATTCAACAATCACATTTAATTGGCTATTTGATACCATTTTCCTAATGTTGCCTCAAAACCTATTTGTACTGCATTGTTACTATTTATGATGACATTGTGTGACAGTCTGTTTATAGAGTTAATATTTTTTTGAGGGTAGTTTTCAAAGTATCTCTTCTGGCCCAATGAGTTGGTTAAAATATAGGTGTAATAATATAGTTTAAATAATCTCTATTTCATGCCCACACTTGAATCTTCAAGTCAGAGCAGCCACATCTAATAAATGCTCTCAGCTACAGTTGAGTGTGGGCTGGCTGCAAAAATTCTATCATCTCTACTTGAAAATCAGCTCCCAAAAAGTGTATGCATACTCTGTGTTAGTCATGGATATTTATATTTAAAACAGACCATTTTTAAGTTATTATATTTTACATTTACTAATCTTTTATTTTTAATTTATTTTTTGAGGCAAGGTCTCACTATGTTCCCCAGGCTAGTCTCAAATTCCTGGGCTCAAGAGGTTTTTCTGCCTTGGCCTCCCAAAGTGCTGGGATTACAGGCAGGAGCCACCACACCTGGCCCATTCACTAACCTTTACATAGATTCTTTTTTCTTTCCCGCTCAGTGATCAAAGTTCTCAACATTCAAGCTTATAAATAAATAAATACACATCTTGGCAGGTATGACTGTATCTGTATATCATCATTACAACAGGGTACTATATAGAGAATGATGTTGAGGTGACTTTTGGGTAACTCACAGTAAAAGTGGCTTGTTAGAATTCTCGTTGTAGAGAATTACTCACAAGAAATAGTTTCTTAATCACTGGTTTTAGAACAATGATTCATGATAAGAGAAACTCCTGTGTTCCCTGATGGGAGGGGAAGGTTGAGCTGAACTATGGACTATGAACCCTGTCCTGCCAAAAAGATGCAATTCATTTTGAATTTCTCTGTCCATCACCATTTCAAATATCTAAAATTAACTTAGCTAAATTCCTAAATCATCTACAAAAACTGAACCACGTACAAGGATCCAGGAAATGTAAGCGGGAAGGCTGGTTTTTCTCCCCACCATTGGTTCCAAACTGATTTTTAAATTTCAAAACTCAATTCAGAAAGACTAGGTCATACCTGTTTCTGTTGTTTCTTACTGTTTGAAAATATTATTTACAATTATATACACATCACTAATAGAAAAATAAGGAATTCCTGTGTATTTCTTGAAAATGGAGTTTTTAAACTCACATCCTGTTAAATCATCCAAAGAATTCATCATCATGACAAGAGAATTGTGTTAATGTTTATCTGCTCATACCATTTCATCTCAACTGCTTTTCCGCAAAGAGGAAAAAATACTCTCAGTCCACTCTCGCCTTCAAGAAAAGTATCTAAATGCTTCTTTAGTAGCCTAAGGAGAAAAAACAAAATTTAGGACAATTGTATGGTAAGTGAATACTTTTCATTCATTATCTTACTTAATATTCCCAACAACGTTAATAAGCAGATACTATTAATTATTATAATCTCCAGCTTACATATGAAGAAATAGTTATGTAACTTGCTCAGATACACACCCAGTCAGTGGTAAATCTGACTTACATCTAGGGCTTTCCTGATTAGTAATTAAAAATAAATTTTTTTCTTGGATATGTTTTGAAAATTCTTTTTTTTTTTTTGAGATGTAGTCTCGTTCTGTCACCAGGCTGGAGTACAGTGGCACAATATTGGCTCACTGCAACCTCTGCCTCCCAGGATCAAGTGATTCTCCTGCCTCAGCCTCCCAAGTAGCTGGGATTACAGGCACACACCACCACGCCCAGCTAATTTTTGTATTTTTCAAGTACAGACGGGGTTTCACCATATTGGCCAGGATGGTCTCGATCTCCTGTCCTCGTCATCCTCGTCATCCACCCGCCTTGGCCTCCCAAAGTGCTGGGATTACAGGCATAAGCCACTGCTCCTGGCCAAAAATTCTTTATTCTCTAAATATATACTATTTTGGGGTGATGGAGTCTCTGGAGCCATGGATTTTCAATATTCGTTTCCTGTAAGTTCTCTAAACATGTACTCAAACCTTAGAAGTAAAACTGAGAAGTGTTAACTCTTGTAGTTCTTGTAATTCCCTGTGTGGAGATGTGGCTCTTCTAAGGCCATCCACATGACAGAGATAACCCAGTGTTTCTGGGATGATGAATGTGGGTAACCCCCCATATAGGCACTGAGGAAGGAGAGCTAAGCAGAATCCTGGCACAATTACAGCTTGGAGAATATCTCAGTTTATACTGTTACTACTCAGTTATTTCCCTTTATACAATCCTCTATATATAATCATATATTAGTTCTTAGAATGAGTGCCTAAAGAATATCTCACCACTCAGTTATGTCCATATCTATATAACTATATCTTAATTCATAATCGGAGGAATGCCTAGAGTAGACAGTATAGAGTATGAATTAAGGAATAAGCAGCTCATAGTCGGAGAAATGTCTGGAGCAGACACAGTGCAGAGCATGATTTAAGGGGAAAACAGTTATACCACGACAAGAATCCATGGCCCAGGTGGCAGCATTCAGTATCGTAAAGATACTCGTTGTATGGGAGGCTTGGGGCGAGAGCCACTCCTCCTGATAAAGGAGTTGTAGGACCTTGCTCCAGTTCTTGTGGAAGGCTGCCCTCAGACTGGCAATCGCACCTTGGTGACTGAACTTTATCAGCTCTTGTAACTGTGCTCGCTCAAAAAGCATTCTCTTACAGAACTCATTGGAAGCTGCCAGCAGGTGGCACAGACCCTGACAGCTCTGTCACTACTGTGTGACTCAAAGCATCCTCACATAAATCTTCTTAGAAGTAGCTTGCCCATAGATAGAGGTATTGCACACTGCACCCTCTTCATTGCGCATGGCCCGTCACCATGCCTCGGTGACCTAATGGGGGTGGACTCCTTGCTGCACACAGCCCACCTCCTTGACTCGATGACCTAATGGGAATGGACCCCTTGCTGCGCACTGTCCACCTCCTAGCCTAGGTGACCTAATGGGGGTGGACCCCTTGTTTTATTGCTCACAACCCTATCACTATCCTTAAACATGACTTCACTCACTGCCCTGCCCCCTAACCTATACACAATAAATACACACACTTCTGGACATTCGGGGCCTCGCCTGACTCCACTCATAGGTGGCATGGCCCCCTGAGCCCAGCTGCGTTTTCCTTGTACTTCTGTGTCCTATCTCTTTATTCTTGGATCCTGTGCCTCAGCACAGCATAAGGGACACCCCATGACCCTGTGGGGCCCTCAGCCCTACAATGATGATGACGTCATCTCCTGGGGAGATGGGCGTGGCTGCCCAGAACAAGGAACGTCTGTAACGACCACTTAGCACTGGTCCAATGACTAATTGCTGCTATGAGGACCATTACTACATCGCACAACATCCCAGCTCCCTTTTTAATTTCTCGCAACTTCTCTTCTCCCACCACAGGGTTTTGTTTGTTTGTTTGTTTGTTTTTTGAGACGGAGTCATGCTCTGTCCCCAGGCTGGAGTGCAGTGGTGCAATCTCGGCTCACTGCAACCTCTGCCTCCCGGGTTCAAGCGATTGTCCTGCCTCAGCTTCCTGGGTAGCTGGGACGACAGGTGTGTGCCACCACACCCAGCTAATTTTTGTATTTTTAGTAGAGATGGGTTTTCACCGTGTTGGCCAGGATGATCTTGATCTCCTGACCTTGTGATCCACCTGCTTCAGCCTTCCAAAGTGCTGGGATTACAGGCGCAAGCCACCACGCCTGGCCAAGATAATTCTTTAGCATCTGAACACATCCTATTGGAAAGCAAAGTCAGACACCACTGGTTTTCAGTATAAAGAATCATAAATATAAACATTGCTTGAGCACCTGTTGTAGGTATAAATATGCATGACCAATACATACATGGTGCAGGGGATCAGAGAACATATTTTATAAATCTAAGATGTTATCAGTTGTAAGTCACACCATTATTTACACACTGTGGAAAGAAAAGATGCTGCCAATTAAATTATATCATGCCGTAGATGCACTGTGATTCAGAGACAGAAAAATGTGAAGAATTAAATGTGCATCTTAAAAATTAGTCAAATAATATATACTTATTATTTGTATCTCAAAGTCAGTTTCTGATAGTGCATTTCCCTATTATTCACTAAATAGATCTTACTGATGTCCTTGCTCCTGATGAAAAGCGGTGTTGTGGTTCACCCACTTGTCTTGCCATTCTTCCAGAGTTAGTACTTGGTTTTTCTGTATCTCGGTATTGAGGTACTCTTCAATATCAAGTGAAGTTCTTGTGCCATCCATAGTTTCATAGACACCTTTGTCTTTTAAGAGTATGTCTTTTGTGCCTAAGTGGAAAATATTTGTAATGTTGTCATTTAAGGTCATTGGAATTCTATTGATGAGCTAAATGAAAGCCTATTGTTCTTGGCAGCGTAACTTTTTAAAAATATTTCTTTCTTTTTTTTTTTAATTTTTATTTTTGAGATGGAGTCTCACTCCGTTGCCCAGGCTGGGGTACAGTGATCTTGGCTCACTGTAACCTCTGCCTCCTGGGTTCAAGTGATTCTCCGGCCTCAGCCTCCCACATAGCTGGGATTGCAGGTGTGCACCACCACGCCCGACTATCTTTCTTTCTTTCTTTTAATTTTTTTTTTAAGAGACAGGCTCTCACTCTGTCACCCAGCCTGGGACTTTGGCTTACTGCAAGCCTCTACCTCCTGGGCTCAAGCAATCTTCCAACCTCAGCCTTTGACTAATTGCTGCAATTAGTCAAACCTTTGAAGTAGCTGGGATGCTGGGACTTTAGGTACACACCACCACACCTGGCTAGTTTTTGTATTTTTTTTTTTATAGAGACGGGGTCTCATTTTGTTGTCCAGGCACAAAGAACTCCTGGGCTCAAGGGATCCTTCTGCCTTGGCCTTGCAAAGTGCTGGGATTACAAATGTGAGTCACTGTACCTAGCCATTCCAATATCTGATAAAAAATGTTACAAAAATTACTTTCAGTGAGTCTGGTAGTAGAGGCATACCCCTTACACATTACAAGAAATTGTTAAATAAACTGAATTATATCTTAACACTAATGTTTCCTCCACTCTGACATCTCAATCATCAACACAAAAGATTTCTGTGGCCAAATGTGGGGATTCTCCCCCCGGCACACGAAATATGGGATACCAGTTGGGTGTCTTCTAATTTAATTCTGACATTACCTATCTGGAGATAGCATCAGATTCTATATGTTGAGGGCTTAGTCTCTAAGACATCCCTCTCACTTAGACACCAGTCGCAAGTCCAGGCCTCGGTCAGCTTCAAGTTGGGGTTCCCACAGCCTTCACTTTGGGTTTGCTTAATTTGCTAGAATGAATTAAACTCGGAGAAATGCTTCGTTACCTTTGCACGTTTACTGTAAAGGATACTGTGAAGGATATAGATGAAGAGATGTGTAACTCCAGGACCTTCACCTGTTCAGCTATTAGGAGGCTCTCCAAACCCCATCCTCTTGGGTTTTTATGTAAGCTACATAAAGTTTTTATGTAAGGTTTATGTAGGCATGACTGATTAAGTCATTGGCCACTGGTGATCGACTTGAACTATGTACTTACTACTAATTCAACTCTAAATTCTGCCAGTTGTCCCAGTTTCCTGTCAATACACTCTCAATCTCTCCAGTCATATTCTCTCAGTATCATCTTGAAGAATTCTCTCCTGGAATCTGCCCTGACCACTCTCTATTCTGGTAGACAGCTAGCTTTCTGGGATTTCTCTTTTATCATCATTCTGGAGGTTTCCTTCTGGTCTGAATCTCCTGCTTTCTTTATTTCATGTCTTACTCTTTTTTTGTTGTTGTTGTTTTTTAGTGACCACCCTTATACTGGTGAAGCCCAATCTCCAGAGCTTCCTGAAAGAGCGCAAGGAAGAAAAATATTGTTTTCCGATTTTGCCTGTATAAAACATAGTTGGACTATTCCTCATCCTTGATGTATAGCTCTGCTGGGTAACAGATTCTTGGTTAGAAGTGTGGGGGCCATAGGCTGTTGGTACCCTAAAGGTTTAGTGAAAAATCATGCCCATCTCAGCCTCCTGAGTAGCTGGGATTACAGGTTTGCATCAACACATCAAGCTAATTTTTAATAGAGATGAGACCAGGCTGGTCTCAAACTCCTGGCCTCATGCAATTTGCCTGCCTCGGCTTCCCAAAGTGCTGGGATTCCAGGTGTGGGCCTCTGAACCTGGCCGCCCTCTGCTTTTTTATTTCTCTTTCTGGGATCCCTGTTACTTGTCTCTAGAATCTTCTGAGATGGTATGGTAAATTCCTCATTTTTTCTATTTCTATTTTTCTGTATCTTCATCTTTTGGCACTATTTTCTGAAAGATTTACCTTAATTCTCATTTTTTAACCTTCTTTTTATTTATTTATTTATTTTTTGCTATTAATCGCCCAGGGCTTTGGGCAACTGAGGAAGGAGGATGGCTTGAGGCCTGGAGTTTGAGACTAACTTGGGCAACATAGTGAGACCCCTATCTCTAGAAAAACAGTTAAAAAATTGGCCAGACATGGTGGTGTATGCCTGTAATCCAAACTACTCAGGAGGCTGACGCAGGAGGATGTCTTGAGCCTAGGAGTTTGAGGCTGTAGTGAGCTATGATGGTGCCAGCGCACTCTAGCCTGGACTACAGATCAAGACCTTGTCTTAAGAACAACAACAACAAGAATAGGTACTAAAATGAATAAAGGCAAAGAATGTGGGTGGGGCTTATACTGTAGGGTGATGTGAGTGGATTTCATTTGGAAACCTAGATATATTTATTTTTCCTTTTGTGTTTCTTTTTCTTTTAGAGGCAGGGTCTCACTCTGTCACCCGGGCTGTAGTGCAGCCACACATTACAGCCTCAAAGTCCTGGGCTCAAGTGATCCTCCGGCCTCAGCCTCCAAAGTAGCTAGGACTGCAGGTGCACACCCCATGCCCAGCTAATGTCTTAAATTCCTTGTGCTAGTCAGACTTTCCAAAGATGGATCTCCCAGTTCCTGTCTTCAGGGTTTAGTCATTGGAGCCACTGTTACACACTCATATAAGAAAAGAAGAAGAGAAGTGGGTGAGGGTCCCAGCATCCAGTTTTCTGTATTCAATTAATCCTGTTTTCTGTATACTTCCATGCTCAACTGTGTATTACATCTTCTCAAACTGGACACTCTTTGTTTCACCCTTTCCAGAGAATAAACTCCCAAAATCGTGTTGGTGTGGTGAGATGTACACACCTGGCTGCAAGAAATTGAGAAAGGGATCGGGAGATTTAGCCTGTCCTGAACTAGCATTTCAAGCAATCCTCCTTGTTTCAACCATACTCTCACATTTCATGGAGGTACCTTCATGGTGCTAATCCTGAGCCTTTGGGGATTCTATAAGGCAAACTGAGATGCTCAATGGCTTTCCTCATTGCTGGTTTAGAAGTCAGCTTCCTTGAAGTTGCAAAATCCTTTCCCACTCATCCACTGGACAACTTTCCAAAATTCTATTAATTCTGTCTCTCCTGTCCCTGCTATCTCAATACTTTATGCCTTAAAAAAATTCCTGTTATTTTCAGGAGGGAGCAAAAACAAATTAAAGTAGATATTGAACTCTGGTTCAATATCCTATCTCTATTCAATACATTTGTATTTTCGAATAATTTTCTATAGCTTCTTTTTTTGCATGAGAAATGCACACTAAGGAAACTGAAAAAAGACATGTAGACTGCAAACTAACAATAAAGTTCAAAGCCTCTCAACTGATTGAAAGCACACTTTGTTTTCTTTTTTTTTTTTTGAGAGGGAGTTTTGCTCTTGTTGCCCAGGCTGGAGTGCAGTGGCACAATCTCAGCTCACTGTACGCTTTCTTGGCTAACGGGACCCCAGAATAACCTTGAAAACTGAGTTCTGGGCCAAGAGTAGATAGAGCATCAGATACAGCTCTATACCTCTTCTCTTGCTAACCGCAATTAGGCTTTGTTCCCTAAGGGCTTAACAGAAAGGAGCCCTTTCAAAAGATTCTGCCTCTGATATCAACCAACCCCTCCATGCTGCTCCTCTTTTTGTGCCTGATAGACATCACAGACCAGAGTGGTTCTGGCCAGTCTACTGAGAATGCACAGTAAGGGTTTTTTTCTATCCTCTACTTCACCTTTTGACGTAACAGGGCCAAAAACTCCATCCTCTGACTGTGCTAACACTGCCATTTTTTGTGCATGCTACATATGGGTACCTTTCCTCCTTTCATAAATATTCATGAGTCATCCTACAGCTTACTGAATATGTATATTTGGGCACCTTCCTCAGCATAAATTCCTGCTCCCTTTGCCTGTCCCTGGAAGTGTCAGTTTCTGGCTTCTGGCCGGAGACTACACTGCTCAGCCAGTCAGAATGGCCACCTTACAGTCTGAAACCATTCATGAGAAATAGAGTTCTCCTGTTAAAATTATGAACCTGTCATTCTTCAGCTGTCAGACCATAACTGCAGATCCATCTGAATGTAGGAGGAAAACATCTGTCCTTTCAATGTCAACTTTGCAATATCCAGGACAATATAATACCATAATTGTAACATTCCCTTTAAATCATTAGTGAAACTAGTTTGGATTATACTAGCATGCTATTACTGATTGGTCTATTTAGTGATTCATCTGTGAAAAAGCAAACATTGCATAAAAGCACATATTTCAGGATAATTTCCCCTTTTATTGCCAAATTTGGCCTCCGTATGCTTAGGATATAGGGAGGAGGCATTTCTCTCATGACTTGGAAACATGAAATTCATTTCTTAGCAAACATTTGTAGACAAATGGCTTTTGCAAGATCCTGATGGTATCAGGAGGTGACTCTCCGAGTTTTCTGAGAGGTCAGCAGAAAGTATCGGATTTATCTTGGGTACAGAAAAACAAAAGAATGTTGCAGTGTTCTCATCTTCATTTTCATTCAGAAACTCCAGAACCTAAATTCAAGGCTTCATAAACCAGTTCTCTAGTCAAAAGAGAAGCATAATCTTTATTAGAGCCACAGCAGCCTGGAGAAGCACAACTCTATTCCTTTAACACAAACTTGAACTAAGTGTATAACAAAATCATGTGCATAACTTAATTACATCTTAGTTGTTTGTTTACTTTGTTTGTTTGTTTTTGAGACAGGGTGTCCCTCTATCCCCCAGCTGGAGTGCAGTGATGCAATGACACTACCATTGCCAACACTGGGGCTCAAGGGATCCTCCTACTTCAACCTCCTGAGTACCTGGGACTACAGGGGTGCGCCACCATGCCTGGCTAGTTTTTAAATATTTTGTAGAGGCAGGGTCTTGCTATGTTACCCAGGCTGGTCTCAAACTCCTGAGCTCTACGTCTTAGCTGTTCTAACAGTTTCACAGCACGGACTCCACTTGTATACACCGTTTCTGGAAAAATAAAGTTTATTTCTATAACACATAAGAAGTGTGCATTACAAGAATTAAGGAAGGGAAATTTTACAATAATTCTTGCTCACAAACAGGAAGTGTAGATGTGCTCCTTTGGTGGTCCAAGTCCGCAAGTTGTTCTAGTCTCTGTTCTCACTTTTTCAAAAGTTTCTGCTTTGGTTTTATTTTTTCGTTAAATTGAAGAGAAACTTCCCTAAAGTGCACAAACCTTAAAAGAGTATGACTCGGTGAATTTTTTTCATAGGCATACACCTGTGTAACCACCGCAGAGCAACAGACAGAATATTTACAGCACCGCAGTTTCCAACATCACCAGGGAATCACTCACTATTTGCCAGTACTTCTCTTTTCCTAAAAATCATGACTACACCACGCTGGGGGAAAAGCCGAGAGCTCGTTTCTATAAAATAAAAATCTGAAACATTAGCCAAGCGTGGTGCAGGGAGCCTGTAGACCCAGTTGAGCCCAGAAGTTCCAGGTTACAGTGAGCTATGATCGTGCCACTGCACACCAGCCTGGGCGACAGACGGAGACCCTGCCTCTAAAAGAAAAAAAATAAAAGGAAAGAAAAAACATCACTAAAACACAGCAATGCTTTGGAGGCACTTTAAATCCTGGACCTTGGATTCAGGTCATTTACAGCCCGTCGTGGTTATTCCCGGTTTCCCCTGTGCTCCCTGTACCTCAGTTCACAGGGCCGACCGCGGGGGTCCATGCTTGTAAGGATTCCCAGGGGTCCTAGCATAGGCGCATATACTCCTAGCAAATCGTTCCGTTTCTCACCCGCACCCTCTGAGCCCTCGGGAGCGTACCTCGCTTACAGCCGGCCGTCTGCCTTTGCCTCCGCCACCGCCAACCTCCCCAGGGGCGGGAACTCTCTGCCAACGCCGCGGTCCACGGGGGCGGGTACATCCCGCCTTCGTCACCTCTCCGCCCGCGCCCCGCCTCTTTCCGCGCCCTCCTCAGTTCCCGCCCCTCCCCCGCGCCCCGTCTCCACGCCCACTCCGTACCTTCCTGCGCAGACTCCGCCCCCTTCCCCAGGCGCAGGCTTTGCGCAGCGGCGGAAATGGGCAGGGCGGAGCGAGCGCCGCGGCTCAAGCGAAGGCGGGACCCTACCCATCCCTGATCCCGCCGGCTCCTCCCACCCCGGGTCACGCCGTGACAGGGGCGGAAGCGGCGGCGGCGGCGGCGGCTGAGAGGCGGCTGGGGCTCGCGGCGCAGCTCCTGCCGTCCTGTGCGCGCGGCGCGCGGCTCCGGAGAGGCGCCTGCAGTTCTGGGCGGCGCGCATCGCCTCGCCGGCGCTCAGAGGTGGGAGGCTCGCCGCTCCGGGGGCGTGCGTGGGGGCGGTGGCGGATTTCGGGTGACAGCGTTGCACAAAGCAGCCTGGTTGGGGTGCAAGCCCTCCCTCTCCCCCTGGGCAGCGCCCCTCGCCCTGGTGGGAGGTGGGCGGGTGCCCCAGGGACGGATTCCTCCTGCCCCGGGTTGGAAGAGGGTGCGGGGTGGGTATCTGTCTGGAGAAGGGGGAATTCCCGGTCTGGGGTGTTGGTGCCCGGGGGTTGCTGGATTCGCCGCGATGTTGCCGATCTCCTAACCCCCTGCAACGTTTCCTTTCTGTACAGCTGTGCCTTTTCCCCGCGACTCCCGGCACCTCTTCAGCGCAAAGGTGAGCCCCGGGACTGTTGCTTCTCCGACTTCGGAAAGCACCCGAAAGCTTTTCGGAAAGCGAGGCGGCTGCAGGTAGCACCGGGAGTTGGGGGCTCCCTCCTGGGGGCTGTTAGAGCCGCGGAGGACCCCACGGTCCTGGAGTAGGAACTCCCACGCTGGTTCTTCCCGGCCGATAGGGTGCGGCCAGGAGCCGGCACAGCCTTGCAGGTGCTGTAGTTAATCCTCTGGCACAGCCGCCGCTCGTGGAGACTTGAGAAGCATTGCCAGGTTGCTGGGGTAACTCCTCTGGGATTGGAGACCTGGAGGAGGGGTGGCCCGATCAGGGCAGCTGTTAATCAACCGCTCCGCAGCTGGCAGGTGAAAGAGGAAGAGGTAGATCCGCTGTAGAAAGTTGGGGTTCAGGGATGTGGAACCCAGCCAGAGGCCCCGTCTTCCCTTGGGTAAGCCTGAAGGACTCCCCAGTCCACTCCAGTTGGGGAACCCCCTGCACCACACATATATGTGTGTGTATACACACACACACACACACACACACACATGTAACGCAAGGCTGTGGCTAGTTTTGTTTTGTATTTTTAAATCTATTTTGGTGGCAGGCGAGTGGGTGAGAAGGCTTCTTCAGGAGGTACGTGAGAAAATTATCATCAATAATGAATTGTCTTCCAGGCAGAGAAAGTAGTCAACAAAAGACATCTAGGCAGTTGGGGAATTTAATACTGAATCATTGAACTGCATGTTGAATATTGAATAATTCAATATTATTGTACTGGATCCCTATTTCTGAAGAATTGATCAGTGTGGGAGTAATAAGGTACTAGTTCCGTCTAAGTGTCTCGAAGGGAAATGACTGTTTCTCTTCTCTCTGAAGAAGTTTCTAGTAGTTTGTCTTATTTTTAGAAATTGTATGGACTTCACTATACATTTTTATTCTAAACTGGCCCTTTTAATTCATATTTGTATGAATTCTGTGTGTTTCTTTAGCGTCTTTTTGAGGCCCGGCGTGGTGGCTCAGGCCTATAATCCCAGCACTTTGGGAGGCCGAGGTGGGCAGATCACTTGAGGTCAGGAGTAGTTCAAGACCAGCCTGGTCAACATGGTGAAACCGCATCTGCAGTGAAAATACAAAAAGTAGCCGGCTGTGGTGGAGCACACCTGTAGTCCCAGCTACTCGGGAGGCTGAGGCAGAAGAATTGCTTGAACCTGGGAGGTGGAGGTTGTAGTGAGCCAAGATGGCAGCATTGCACTCTGGCGTGGGGGAGGAAGACTCAGCCTCAAAAAAAAAAAACCGTTTTGACTAAGCTGATTCAGAGAAACCTAGGAATTATTAAAATGAAATCTACATATTGATATATCCACTTATATGCTTAACAAAAAAATCCCACTTTTTTTCTTATCGCATTAAAAGAAAACCAAAGCCAAATTTTAAATGCTTGAATTAAAAATTAGAAATATGTGTATAATGTTGAGCATGAAACAAATTGATTATATTTAGGTGTGTTTATTCATTTGAAAAACAGAAAACGGTATACTAAAATTGTTTTCTTCATTTTAAGACTCAAGGACCCAGCAACAGTAGAAATATATAAATACATTAAGTGCCAAAAATATTTAGAACGGATTCACATAACCCTCAGTTGTATAATTAAAGTTGAAAATGTACTACCATAAAAGCCGTCAATTAGATTTCATAATGGCTTTTATAGCTCATGTTTTCATTTCCTTGTTAATCATTTCTTGAATTTAGTCCTTTGTTGCATTAAGTACATATTTTCTAGTATTCAATTAGATTAAAATGTTTGATGAAATTTCAGGAAACTATACTTTCTTTTGAGAATGCACAAATTCCCAAGTGGCAACAGGATCGAATGTTGTGTGAACCGAGGCTGATCTCATTTATGTTCCTAAACTCCACATTTGACTTCAGATATTTTTGTTATAATACTTTCATACACTATACGTTTACAAATACTATATATATTACATGTTTCCATATACTATATATATTACATGTTTACATATACTATATTTGTGGTTCATGTTATGAATAGTGTCAGGTGTATTTGACATATAAATGAAGAGATTCGTATATTTACATGTAAGAATTCATATTTATATGTGTATATGAAGAGATTGGTTAGAGTGGACAGCCTTTTTAAGATAGAGGTAGAATCCAGAGAGCCTTCTTTGGGTATAACAATTATAGGTAGATAGTGCTTTCAGCATTATTAACATTTTATCCAACAGTATAATAGATGCTGTAGAACTTAATGGCAATTTATTTAATGCTTAAAGAACTGTAATGCATTTCAGAATAGGGTTTAGGCTAATATTTATTGGTTCAGAGAAAGGGAAGATTAAGTTAAAGGAAAATCATCTGTAACATTGATGTCAAGATGTCTCAAAGTCAATGTAGATGGCAAAGTGAGTTTTTCCATAGAATGTTAATCCATGGAAAATACTCTTAGAAATGTTAATACAGCTTACAAATGAAGCAATAGGATTGCAAACTCCTTTAAGCTTTTCTCCAAGACTAAGATCATATATGTGGGATTTGTGTTTTATGGTTCCACTTTTCCACTTTCAAATGGGAAAATGTATGTAATTACATAAAGTATGTAATAACTTTCTTTATCCATAGGCATGTCCTACTTTTGATTTATCATTTTGTGTGTGTATATGTAGTTAAGTCCAATGGATCAAGGAAGAAGATGAAGGATAATTATAGATTCTATATATTACTGAGTACTTATGCCAAGCATTTTTTATTCCTTATTTAATTGCAAAAAAATTCTATTAGCTGTTAATCTTTCATGGCTGCTACACATTATTTCTCTTGTAGACTTTGGTTCTTAATATTTGTTTAACCATGCTGTTACTGGACTAGAGAAATTTTTTCCAGTAGAAGATGCCAGTGCTTCTATCTAATTTAGATCTGTATATTCAGTAGTGACTAGATAGTTTGCTTGGTATTTGTTGTGTTGTACTAAGAAGGAATTAATGAGCTTTCTTTCTTTTTTCTTTTCTTTTCTTTTTTTTTTTTTTTTTTTTGAGACAGAGTCTCACTCTGTTGCCCAGGCTGGAGTGCAGTGGTATGATTTTGGCTCACTGCAACCTCCGCCTCCCCCGTTGAAGTGATTCTCCTGCCTCAGCCTCCTGAATAGCTGGGATTACAGGCACCTGCCACCATGCCTGGCTAATTTTTGTATTTTTAGTAGAGATAGGGTTTAACTATGTTGGTCAGGCTGGTCTCGAACTCCTGACCTTGTGATCTGCCTGCCTCAGCCTCCCAAAGTGCTGAGATTACAGGTGTGAGCCACTGCACCCAGCCAGTTTTCTTTTTAAAGCATAATAAGAGATCAAAGTGCAGGAACTGCTAAGAAGATGCAGTAAAATGGAGAGGAACATAGATAAAACTAGGTGTTTTCCTCATTTTGAATTTTATAAACATAGTGTAATTTGTTTATTGGTCATTCATGTGGCATGCTTCTCATTTTATGTTTTTTAATGTGCATAACTACTAATAGGTAATATTTATTGAGTACTTATGATATGCCAATTTTGGTGCTTTAAATAGGTTATCTTGTTTAAACTTCACTCCAGTGCTATAGTAAACTTTTAGGGTGCCCATTTTATATATGAGAACACTGAGGCTTAGAGAGGTTAAGTAACTTGAAAATAGTGGCTTGAGCCAGGTGGTGTGGTGGCGTGCACCTGTATTCCCAACTACTTGGAGTTGAGGTGGGAGAATTGCTTGAACCCAGTAGTTCTAGGCTAGCCTGGGCAACATGGTGAGAATGTCTCAAAAAAGAAAAGAAAAGAAAATAGTAGCTTTATGTTTAGGCTGTCTAACATATGTTCTTACCTACTGAAATATGTAATAACTTTGCTCCAGATTGTTAAAAATATTTGCAGATGCTAATATTTAATGTCTGGTTTTTCTTTTGCAGATTATTTAATGTAATGGCAACCCCACGGGGGAGGACAAAGAAAAAAGCACCTTTTGATCACTCTCCGGATAGCCTTCCTTTGAGGAGCTCCGGGAGGCAGGTAGTGTTCATTTATTCATTCAATGAGCCTTTTTTTGAGCATGCAGAATTACTGATTGGGACTGGAGAACTGGAGTTGCAAAGACGACTCCAGTCATCAAATTGCTTGCATTCTAGTGGGAAAATTCACAGCACAGTCATAACACAGTGTGACAACATGATAGAATATAGAAAATAGAAGCATTATCTGGCAAAGGGAACTGTAAGTATAAAGGCGTAGAGTGTGAATCAGCATAGGGTGTTCAGAGAATCACGGTTATGTGGTTGCTTCCAGAATGTGAGGCTGGGGCCAGATCATGCCTGGCTTGGATGTCATTCATAGGAATTTGGATTTCAGCTTGTAATCCAAATAGCACTTAGTCGAGTGCTATTGAAGGGTTATGTATAGGGCTTTTTGGGTAGGGCTTTTATTCTTTTAAAAGAAAAAATTGAACCATGTAATTCTTTCTCTATAGTTTTTCTAGCTTTTTTTTTCCTTTTGAGACAGTTTTACTCTTGTTGCCCAGGCTGGAGTGCAATGGTGCGATCTTGGCTCACCACAACCTCCGCCTCCTGGGTTCAAGTGATTCTCCTGCCTCAGCCACCCAAGTAGCTGGGATTATAGGCATGAGCCACCACACTGGCTAGTTTTGTATTTTTAGTAGAGATGGGGTTTCTCCATGTTGGTCAGCTGGTTTCAAACTCCCAGCCTCAGGTATCTGCCCGCCTCAGCCTCCCAAAGTGCTAGGGTTACAGGTGTCAGCCACTGAGCCCAGCAATTTTTTCTAGCTTTTTATCTAAAATACTTAGAAGGTTTAACTGCTCTAAGTAAAGAAAGAAAAAAAATCTTAATTTGGGGAATGACTTGTTTTTTTGGAATGATGTCATTTTTTTTTTTCTGAGATGGAGTTTTGCTCTTGTTGCCCATGCTGGAGTGCAGTGGCACGATCTCAGCTCACTGCAACCTTCACTTCCCGGGTTCAAGTGATTCTCCTGCCTCAGCCTGCCAAGTAGCTGGGATTACAGGCACATGCCACCACGCCCAGCTAATTTTTTTTTTTTTTTTTGGTATTTTTAATAGAGACAGGGTTTTGCCGTGTTGGCCAGGATGGTCTCAAACTCCTGACCTCAGGAAGTCCACCTGCCTTGGCCTCCTGAAGTTTTGGGATTACAGGTGTGAGCCACTGTACCTGGCCACTTTTTTTTTTTTTTAAGACAATCTCTTCTGTCCCCCAGGCTGGAGTACAGTGACACAATTGTGTGTGCCAAAATACCTGGTTGATTTTTTTATTTTTAGTAGAGCCAAGGTCTTGCTGTGTTGCCCAGGCTGGTCTCGGACTCTTGAGCTTAAGTAAGCCTCCCACCTCAGTCTCCCAAAGTGCTGGGGATTATAGGCATGAGCCACCTCACCCAGCTGATGTCACTTTTTTCTAAGAAAGACTCATGAATTTTAGTTCTTTGCTTAGACATCTGTTGTGAAAATGCTACTTCTGGCCAGTTGGAGTGGCTCACGCCTGTAATCTCAGCACTTTGGGAGGCCGAGGCAGGTGGGTCACGAGATCAGGAGTTCGAGACCAGTCTGGCCAACATCGTGAAACCACGCTTCTACTAAAGATACAAAAAATTAGCCAGGCATGGTGGTGCGCGCCTGTAATCCCACCTATTCAGGAGGCTGAGGCGGGAGAATAGTTTGAACCCGAGAGGCCGAGGTTGCAGTGAGCCAAGATCTCACTGTTGCACTCTAGCCTGGGCGACAGGGCAAGACTCCGTCTTAAAAAAGAAAAAAATATGCTAGTTCTATATCTCTAGCAAGTTTGTGAATTACTTGCACAGTGCAGCCACCAGGAAATTGCTGTATTGTCATCCCTAACCTACTGCCAGGATGTTTTTGACCTCATGCTTAGAACTCAGATGTGATTTCAGTAGTGAACCTTCATCCTTAGTCATTTTGCCATCATCAGTGAAATTTTAATGTCAGCTGTGACTCCCTTAGGCGAAGAAGAAAGCAACGGAGACAACAGATGAAGATGAAGATGGTGGATCAGAGAAGAAGTACAGGAAATGTGAAAAGGCAGGCTGCACAGCGACATGTCCTGTGTGCTTTGCAAGCGCTTCTGAAAGGTTTGTTTAGATGTGTGTCTTGGCCTCCCGATTCTGTCTGTGAGAAGTTCTTTATGGAAACATTTTTTCCCTAAAGATAGCTATGGATACTCTTAAGTCCTCTAATCTAATAATAGAGACATTGCTCAGACATTCTCTACACATCACACCCTCCTCGAGTCCCTCCCTCTGTTACCTCTAGCCTACTGGGAGATGCCACACCCATGTCAACTTTGTAACACAGTGTCCTCAAATCCAACCAACTGTATCTACCTCTTTGATGGTTGAGGGTGGGATGGCATCTATAGTAGTGAGGCAGTAGAGAGAACTCGTGAGCACACTGTAGAGATCAGTGTTTGTTTACTTTTCGTTGTGCTTTTCTCCCTTATATAACATGCCGTCTCTTCCCATACACACACAGGTCTCATAGAAACTACAGCTAACTTCAGTCTTGCCATTTTTATTGTGGGGTGGCATAAGTATGACTTTTTTTTTTTCTTTTTACTTCCAGAGGAAAATCTTCAATAAGGGTTAAGATTCAATAAAACCTAGAAAACCAATCCTGTTTGTTTTTAAACACAAAGAGAGCCGGGGATGGTGGCTCACGCCTGTAATCCCAGCACTTTGATAGGCCAAGGCGGGCGGATCACTTGAGGTCAGGAGTTTGAGACCGGCCTGGCCAACGTGGTGAAACTCCGTCTCTACCAAAAATAGAAAAATTAGCTTGGTGGGTGGTGGACACCTCTAATCCCAGCAACTCAGGAGGCTGAGGCATGATGAGAAGTGCTTGAACCCTGGGAGGTGAAGGTTGCAGTGTGCTGAGATCATGCTACTGTACTCTAGCCTGGGCAACACAGTGAGACTCCGTTTTGAAAATAATAATAATAACATAAAGATGTAGCGGTAGTCATGTTCATAGTGGCATGATTTTTCATTCTCTGCTATCTTATCAACTGTTTGACAAGTTATCTTTGCCAAAGTGCCTGCTTGATGTTAAGATTGCAGCTGACCAGATTCCCTTGCTGGGCCCTGTATTATTACTTCTCTCCTGCCCACATATGCAGCCTACAGCAAGCACAGTGGCATCTGTCCTTTTGTGTCATAAAACCCTATCATTGTCCCAAGGAGTCTTCTTAAGACTCCTAAGCCCCAGGCAGCCAGCTAGATTAGGTCCCATGGTCTGAGTCCCTGCATCCTTGCTGTGTGTTATTATCTGCTAGTAATCCATTTCTGTTTCCCTTGTCGTTAGGGGGTTAAGTGGAGATACTGCAAAATGGGGTCATAGATGGTACTTGCAAGATGTTTCTTAAAAAATGGGAGGAGAAATGTTTATTCATTATCAAAGCTACATGTTTTTCACTATTTTCAGATGTGCCAAAAATGGCTACACCTCCCGATGGTATCACCTCTCCTGTGGGGAACATTTCTGCAATGAATGCTTTGACCATTACTACAGAAGGTATGTTCACTAATTGTGTGAGGTTTCTGTGGAGATGGGGACTGTGGCAAAGGCATTGCGTGTGGTCAGCTGATTAAGGCTGAGTCCCTAGGCTTACTGAATTATTCAGCTCTTTCAGCCGTGCCGGTGATGACTGTAACTTGAACTTTAGTGCTGTAGTTTGTATATGTGCATGTTTATGTGTGTGCACACTCAGGGAGCAAAAAATACCTGCCATGAAACAATTGTTTTTTGAGACAAGAGTCTCACCCAGGCTGGAGTGTAGAGACGTGATCTCAGCTCACTGCAACCTCCGACTCCTGGTTTCAGGCGATTCTCGTGCCTCAACCTCCCAAGTAGCTGGATCAGGCGTGTGCAACCACGCCCAGCTAATTTAATGTAGTTTTAGTAGAGCCAGGGTCTCGCCATGTTGGCCAGGCTGTTCTTGAACTTCTGGGGTCAAATGATCTGCCTGCCTCGGCCTCCCAAAGTGCTGGGATTACAGGTATGACCCACTGCGCCTGGCCTCCAGTATTTTCTTCAGTCTGAAAGTTCTGGAACATCTAGATGTTGAGTCTATTTTATTGTTTTCAACTTAATTCATTTGTGCTCTAATTGTGTGTGTGTGTGTGTGTGTGTGCGTGCGCGCGCGCTCTAATTTTTATTGTGCTTGCTTTAGGTTTAATTGTTTCTTATTTCTCATTTCCTCAGCAGCTTAAATTGATTTTTAGATCTTCATTCTTTTCCAATAAATGCATATTTAAATGCTGTAAATTTCCCTCTAAGCAGGTTGTGATAGTTGACAAGTTTTGACAACTTTTATTTTCATTTAGTTCAAAATATTTTAAAATTTTCATTGAGTTTTCCTCTTTAACCCATAGGCTATTTAGAAGTAAATTGTTTAATTTCAAATATTGGGGACACTTCCAGCAATTTTTCTGTTACTGATTTCTAGTTAGTTTGGTAATGGTCTGAGAATGTACTTTGTATGATTTCTGTATTTTAAATTTGACAAAGTTTGCTTTATAGCCCATAATGCAGTGTACCTTGGTAAATGTTCCACATGAAGTGGAGAAAATGTGTGTTTTACCATTGTCAGGTGGAATGGTCTATCAGTGTCAAGTAGACCAAGTTGATTGATGGTGCAGTTCAGGAGATTGTGTGTGTGTGTGTGTGTGTGTGTGTGTGTGTACACCTTTCTGATTTACTCCTACCTGATCTTCCAATTACTAAGAAAAGTGTCTTAAAGTCTGCAGTTATAATAGTCTCTTGACATTTCCAACTATAATACAGATATGTCTATCTTTCCTTTCAGTTCTGTACATTTTTACCTTAGGTATTTTTTTTTTCTTGAGACAGAGTCTTGCTCTGTTACCCAGGCTGGAGTGCAGTGGTGCGATCTCAACTCACTGCAGCTTCCACTTCCCGGGTTCAAACAATTCTCTTACCTCAACCTCCCAAGCAGCTGGGATTACAGGCATGGGCCACCACACCTGGCTAATTTTTGTATTAGTAGAGACGGGATTTTGCTATGTTGGCAAGGCTGATCTTGAACTCCTGACCTCATGTGATCTGCCTGCCTTGGCCTCCCAAAGTGCTGGGATTATAGGCATGAATCACCGCACCCAGCTGTCATGTATTTTTAATCTTTGTTGTTACATTGTGTATCTAACTTTGTTGTGGATTCTCTCAAAACTGACCCCTTTATGTAATATCCCTTGTCTTCTTATCCTTGATAATATTCATTATTCACATTAATGTGGCTGCCTCAACTTTTTTTTAATGTTAGCATGATACACCTTTCTTCATTTCTTTTTACCTTTCTGTGTCTTTGTATTTAGAGTAGGTTTCTTTTCTTTTTTTTTTTTTTTGAGACAGGGTCTCGCTCTGTTGCCCAGGCTGCAGAGCACTGGCATGATCTTGGCTTACTGCAACCTCCGCCTCCTGGATTCAAGTGATTCTGGTGCGTCAGCCTCCCAAGTAGCTGGGATTACAGGTGTGCGCCATGATGCCCAGCTAATTTTTGTATTTTTAATAGAGATTGGGTTTTCCCATGTTGGGCAGGCTGGTCTCAAACTTCTGACCTCAAGTGATCCTCCTGCCTTGTCGTCCCAAAGTGTTGGCATTACAGATGTGAGCCACCATGCCCGGCCTAGAGGAGATTTCTCATTTACACATACAGTTTTTTTGTAATCCCACTTACAGTCTGTCTTTTAATCTATATGTTTATGCTATTCATGTTTTAAGTGGTTGTTAATTTAACTGGATTAAAATATCTTTCCAGCTGTTTTCCATATGGTGCATTTTATTCTTTTTCTCCTTTTTCTGCCTTCTGATTTTAATTGAGCATTTTTATGATTGTATTGTATTTCATCTGGTGATGTAGTTTTTAATGACTGCTCTAGGATTTACTATGTACATTAAAAAATATTCTAGGCCGGTCATGGTGGCTCATCCCTATAATCTTAGCCCTTTGGGAGGTTGAGGTGGGCAGATTGCTTGAGGTTAGGCATTCTGGATCAGCCTGGCCAACATGATGAAACCCCATGTCTACTAAAAATACAAAAGTAGGCAGGCGTGGTGGCAGGTGTCTGTAACCCCAGCTACTTGGGAGGCTGAGGCACAAGAATCCCTTGAACCCGGGAGGTGGAGGTTACAATGAGCAAGGATTGTGCAATTGTACTGCAGCCTGGGTGACAGAGTGAGACTCCATCTCAATATATATATATTCTGAGCCAGTTCCAGCTGCTTGGAAGCCTGAGGCAGAAGGATCTCTTGAGCCTAGGAACTTGAGGTTGCAGCACGCCATGATTTGTGATTGCACCTGTGAATGGTCACTGTACTCCAGCCTGAGTGACATAGCTAGACCCTGTATCAAGGGGGGAAAAAAAAGAAAAAATATTAATTCTCCTTCAAATATGCCTTTCTTAGTTTTAGATACTAAAGCTGCCAAGAATATATCTCTTCTGACAGCCTGTTTTATGGGTGCCATAATAACTTCCTCTCCTTTTATAACAAGGCTAGTTAAGTCTGTTACGTAAGATTTACTAACCTGCTTCCTATTTTGAAAACCTGATGACTTACAGCTCGATATATTACTTTTTCTTGTTTTTCAGCCATAAGGATGGATATGATAAATATACTACATGGAAAAAAATATGGACTAGCAATGGCAAAACTGAACCTAGTCCCAAAGCTTTCATGGCAGACCAGCAACTCCCATACTGGGTAAGGAGGATGATGCTGTCATTCTGTGAGGTATTTGTCGAGCCAAATGCAAGAGGAACGAAAGAAATGCTGATGTTTAGGAAATCTCTTAATACATTTATTATTATTTCTATAACTATTAAAGCAAATATTTTTTATTTTTGTAGAAAGCTCAGATATTTCAACATAGTATAAAAGAGGAAACCAGGCCGGGTGTGGTGGTTCATGCTTGTAATCCTAGCATTCTGATAGGCCGAGGTGGGAAGATTGCTTTGAGCCTAGCCTGGGCAAAGTGAGACCCCATCTTTATTAAAAAAAAATGTTTTTTTCAAGTAGCCAGGAGTGGTGGCGGGTGTCTATAGTCTCATCTACTCAGCAGGTTGATGTGGGGGAATTGCTTGAGCTCAGGAGTTAGAGGCTGCGGTGAGCTGTGATTATGCCACTATACTCCAGCCTGGGTGACAGAGTGTGAGGCTGTCTCAAAGAAACAAATAAACAATTAATGCTTTTAAAAAGAAAAACTAAAGGCTGACCACCAGCTGGTGAAAATCATTGCTGAGCTTGGTACGTAGCCTTTTAATCCTTTTTTTCTTTTCATATTTTTGTCTGTTTAAACACAGTTCCATGCTTTATATACATATCCTGATTAAGTTTTTTAAAATAAGCCTTCAGATACAATTTTTGTAACATTCAGCTTTTTAAAAATTAATTTGACTTCATATTTTTTCATTTAGTCATTTGAAAATATATTTTCATGATTGCAGATATTGTCGAAATACATCACCATTTAGTAAATGATTTGCTAATTTTTTTTTTTCTGAGGTAGGGTCTCACTCTGTTGCCAAGGCTGGAGTGCAGTGGCACCATCTGAGCTCATTACAACCTCCACCTCCTGGGCCCATGCGATCCTCCCACCTCAGCCTCCCTAGTAGCTGGGACTCTCCACACACGCTATCACACCCAGCTGACTTTTGTATTTTTTGTAGAGATGGGGTTTCACCATGGTGCCCAGGCTGGTCTTGAACTTCTAGGCTCAAGTGATCCACCTGCCTCAGCCTCCCACAGTGCTGGGATTACAGGCATGAGCCACCACACCCAATTATTTTTTTTAAGATGAGGTCTTGCTCTCTTGCTTAGGCTCGAGCTAAAGTGCAGTTACAGGATTATGACTCATTGCAGCCTCAGTCTCCCAGACTCAAATGATCCTCTCATCTCAGCCTCTAGAGCAGCTGGTACTACAGAGTGCACCTCCATGCCCAGCTAATTTTTAAATTTTTCATAGAGACAGGGCTTGCTATCTTGACCAGGCTGATCTCAAATTCCTGAACTTAAGCAATCCTTCCACTTCAGCCTCTCAAAGTGTTAGGATTACAGGCGTGAGCCACTGTACCCAGCCAGTTTGCTAATTTAAAAAATATTATAAGTAATCCTGAGCTTTGTGCACACTTAAAAATTTTTTTTCATTGAAATAAAATTCATATAACATAAAACTAACCATTTTAAATTGTGCAGTTCAGTGGCACTTAGTATATTCACAATGTTGTGCAATTATCGTCTGTAATTCCCAAGTATTTTCTTTTTTCTTTTAAAACTCATACACACACACACACACACACACACACACACACACACACACACACACACACATATATTTTTAATTGTACTTTAAATTCTAGGGTACATGTGCAGATCATGCAGAATTGTTGCATAGGTACATACATGGCAACGTGGTTTGCTGCCTCTATCCCCGTCACCTATATCTGGCATATCTCTCCATGGGATCCTTGCCCAACCTCCCTACCCCCATTGTCTATCCCCTCTCCCCCACAACAGACCCCAGTGTGTGATGCTCCCCTCCCTGTGTCCATGTGTTCTCATTTTTCAACACCTGCCTATGAGTGAGAACACGCGGTGTTTGATTTTACGTTTTTATGTCAGTTTGCTGAGAATGATCGTTTCCAGATTCATCTATGTACCTACAAGGGACATGAATTTATCGTTTTTTTATGGCTGCATAGTATTCCATGGTGTATATGTGCCACATTTTCCTTCTCCAGTCTATCGTTGATGGGCATTTGGGTTGGTTCCAGGTCTTTGCCATTGTAAACAGTGCCACAGTGGACATACGTGTGCATGTGTCTTTATAATAGAAAGATTTATAATCCTTTGGATATATACTCAGTAATAGGATTGCTGGGTCAAATGGAATTTCTATTTCTAGGTCCTTGAGGAAGTGCCACACTGTCTTCCACAATGGTTGAATTAATTTACACTCCCACCAACAGTGTAAAAGTGTTGCTATTTCTCCACATCCTTTCCAGCATCTGTCATCTCCAGGTTTTTTAATGAGCGCCATTCTAACTTGTGTGAGATGGTATCTCAATGTGGTTTTGATTTGCATTTCTCTAATGACCAGTGATGATGAGCATTTTTTCATATGTTTATTGGCCTCATATATGTCTTCTTTTGAAAAGTGTCTATTCATGTCCTTTGCCCACTTTTGAATGGGTTTGTTTGTTTTTCTTCTTGTAGATCTGTTTTAGTTATTTGCAGATTCTGGATATTAGCTCTTTGTCAGATGAGTAGATTGCAACAATTTTTTCCCATTCTGTTGGTTACCCATTTACTCTAATGATTGTTTCTTTTGCTGTGCAGAAGCTCTGGAGTTTAATAAGGTCTCATTTGTCTATTTTGGCTTTTATTGCCAATGCTTTCGGTGTTTTATTGCCTATGCCTATGTCCTGAATGGTTTTGCCTAGGTTTTCTTCTAGGGTTTTTATGGTGTTAGGTCTTATGTTTAAGTCTTTAATCCATCTGGAGTTAATTTTAGTGTAAGGTGTCAGGAAGGGGTCCAGTTTCTGTTTTCT